>WAAF01001406.1:187599-214220 GCA_013400475.1 Tricholaema leucomelas
CAAACTTGCTGAGGGTGCACTCAATTCCTCTGTCCATATCACTGACAAAGATGTTAGAGCACTGGTCCCAGCACTGACCCCTGAGGAACACCACTTGTCACCGGTCGCCAGGTGGACATTGTGCCGTTGATCACCACTCTCTGCATGCGACCATCCAGCCCATTCCTTATCCAGTGAGTGCTCCACCCATCCAGTTTGTGGAAAGAGAGAGACTGAAATGAATGCTGCCACTGAATCAGTGTGGCAGACTGATTTCTAGCATGTTTCCTGTTAGGTTACAATTGATGAGAGTATTTAGGTAATCCAACACATTAAAGGAGAAAATTCATTGAGTGTCTCCTTGTTATATTGGAACATGTTAGAGAGTTCCTAGCTAGAGTTTTCTTAAATAAAGAGTTTGAAGCAGAGATTGACTGAATTGTTTAAAAGGAGCTTTTGTGTTCCTCATCCAACAAGAAGATTATAGACTTCTGTGAGGATTCTGTGTGGCACCTCAAACTCTGGTTCATGCCGTTACTGTTTATGGTAGTGAAGCTACTTTTTTTTTTTCCCCCTGTTCCAAAGATCAAAATTACACCTGCTACATAAGATATTCACTCATCTTTATTCAGTAACCTGTAAAATTCAGAGTGCTGAATCTACTTGATAGTTCTGGACAACATTTTTCAGCTGTGATTTTCTGAGTGGCTCAGCTGTACAGCTGCAGAGTGATGTGCGAGGGAAGTGCCCCATCAGACTGCCTGTGCAGCTCTTGCTGCTCCTCCTGATGACATTAATCCATATTCCACTTCTAAGTTGGCTGCTTCTCAGGGAAATGCTGCTGCTTCAACATCCTTTACTGCTGATCCTGCTTTACATTTCTGGAACAACCCAGGAATTCTCACATCCTACCTTCTAACCAGGGAAAGTAAACACAGTTTATTGTTTCATAAAAGAAAAAATCATGAACCATAAAATAATTATGTGGTTTAGTTGTAATGCCTTGTGCAGTGTTTAGAAGCATTAATATATCCTGTGACAGACTTTGTTGGGCTACCATGGTATCAGACTCTCTGGATAGACTAAGTAACCAGCTTGAGATTCTTCCAGTGCTTTGGGTCTTTGTAGCTACAACATTCAACTCATTTTACTTTGGGCAGTGTGTCAGAGGCTTGCCAGGTGATATCCAGAGTGTTGCCTGTACCTACCTGTTTAATAATCCCTTGCAAGCTAAAATCATAGAATGGTTTAGGTTGGAAGGGACCTCAAAGATTATCTAGTTCCACTCCCCTGCCATAGGCAGGGACACCTCCCACTAGAACAGATTGCTCAAGGCCTCATCCAACCTGGCCATGGACACCTCCAGGGAGAGTGCAGCCACAGCCTCCCTGGGCAACCTGTGCCAGTGTCTCACCGCCCTCACTGCAAAGAACTTCTTCCTAACATCCAGTTTAGATCTCCCCTCTGCTAGTTTAAACCTTGTTGTCCTGTTCAAACTAGTTTAAACTCCTCATCCTGTTGTTACAACAAGTTGTGGCAGGGTGGTTGGATTAGATGATCTCTAGGGTGTCTTCCAGTCTAAGCAATTCTATGATTTGCCCTCTAGTAGACAGGTAACTTATTCTTCTCTTCTGTTTTCAACATTTGCAGAGTACTGCAAAGTGCTGACGGATTCAGAAGTGTATCAGCAGTGCAAGCTGTCATGCCATTGTATGAGTTATGTTTAAAAAGCATTTGAGGTTCTTTGGGATCACATAGCCTGTGCAAAAGATAAGGTAGTTGGTATGTACATTGTGAGGGTGAAAGAGTCTACTGAACACACACTGTCAAGTGGGTGCTACTCAGGTTTTTTTAAGTATCTCAAATGGATCTTGATTAGAAAGACACACTTCAGGAGCTGGTGGCTGCAAATCAGCAAGCATTTTGGAAAATGCTTTTTATTAATCCTATGTAGAGAGTGTCTGATCATCATAATTTAACACCACGTTTTTATTATATCTCATTGTTTTTCAACAGTAATTTCCCAGAAGCTTTGAGTTTGCAAGGTTGTTTAAAAGATTTAATGTGATACTTAGAATGGACAGAATCCTACTCTTTCCTCATTAAATGTTGTCTTGCCTATTTGCAGCTTACACAGACCTGGCCTCCAAGAGAAGGATGAAGTTTAAGGGATGGATACATCATCTCTATCATTTATATCATCCTCTATCTCTTTACAGCCCATTGTTTGTACTGTAAGTGCCCAGCATATTTTCATCAGCCTTTTTCTCTTCAAAACTGCACAGCATTCCTCTGTTTCTTTTTTAGCTGAGGAAATGAATGTTTTGGTCAGGGTCTAGTTAAATCAGTGCTGAGTACTCTAAATTCTAAATCTAATGTTCCCACTCTAAATTCTTAGTATATCTAGTTACATATATTTCAAAGTGTCAGAAAGCCTCAATCACATATTTTCTGGATATTGAACTGTGTGTACCCAGCAGAAGTCTATCTGATGTGGATTTCTGGGTAGCCTTTTTTAAAGGTCTGCACCTTCTTTGCTGCCAGCTGGTTTATTATGGATAGATATCAGTGAGATTCATTCTTCTAGCCTGTCTGTTTTGGTGTATGAATCAAAACCAGTCTGGTTTATGTCAGGTCCTTGATGAAACTCAGAAATACTAAAATTGCCTGGCTGTCCACTTAGGCTCTCAAATTGAATCCAGAATCCCAAAGAAGGGATGCCTCTTCTGAGCTGCAGACAGCACTTGGCAAATGAAGTATTATTTCCTAAGAGTGCTGTGGATTTCTTCTCTACCTGGCTGCTGCATTTTGCAGGTGGTTGGATCAGCAGCCAGATCTCTGCAGCTGTGTGTAGTTGGCAGACAGGTAATTTTTGCATTTTGGAATTGCCCATCAGCAATAAATATATTTTAAAGACAATGGGGAAAGGAGGACTGGAGTACAAGGTTAATTTTGCTGTTCGCACTACTTTTTGTGCACATCCAATGTCAGACTCTGCTTCACAGTGAAAAGCTGTGTGGCCTCTTCTGCAGTCCTTTCATGCACTCAAATTGTCTGGTTCTTAGTAGTAAAGAATTGTTAACATATTTAATGTTTCTGAGAACGTGGATCAATATAGTGTGTCCTGGAAGTAAGGAGTCATGAAGTGGAAACAGTCAGGTTTAAGTGGTGCAGGGACAGTGAACTATATCACTTGCTTGCGTTGTGATGGGTAGTGACAGGTTTCTGTTTAAAGACAGAAAATCTGACTTGCTCCAAAACTTTGGAGGTTATACAAAGAATTTTTTATTTAAACACTTTTTGTTTTTTTGATTGTTTGTTTGTTTTTTGGTTGTTTTTTTTTTTTTTTCAGTTTGAGACTGATGATGAAAGCAAAGCAAAAGCCAAAAGCATCATTTGGCAGAGCCTTCAATTTTCTACTTTCTTATACAGTGATATGGTATGTGACAAGGAAGTAGAATCTCTACAGCAGCCCCCTCTCACAGTAGGTATGCACTTTTTCTATCTCTGAGATGCTCTGTGAGACATAATTACTCCTTTAAGGTAGTGTCACAGGGCACTTGACTTTGTGTTAAGACACAAAATGCAAGAGAGAAATTAATTTTGGGAAGGATTTGGATGCTTGAGGATTAACTACAAAATTTTCCTGCAGAGTTCAGTTTGCAAGGATGAGGAGCCTAAAACTGGGATATTTGGAAAGGACTGCAGACTGTCAACAGATGTTTAGCCAGTGATGGGCCAAAGAAGTTGATGAGTTACAACAGCAGTGGTATTCTGCTACGAAGACAGGCTGAGGAAGCTGGATGTGTTCAGCCTGAAAAAGGGGAAGTTTCAGGGAGACCTAATAGCAGACTTCCTGTACCTGAAGAAGGCCTCCAAGAAGGATGGAGAGAGACTGCTTACAAAGGCCTGTAGTGATAGGACAAGGCCCAATGACTTCAAACTAGAGAAGAGCGGATTTAGATTGAGTGTTAGGAACAGGTTCTTTACAATGAGGGTCATGGAACACTATCAGGTTGCCCAGTGAGGTGGTTGAGCCTAATCCCTGGAGATATTCAAGGTGAGGCTTGACAGGGCTCTGGGCAACTTGATCTAGCTGAGAATGCTCCTGCTGACTGCAGAGGGGATTGAACTCTGTAGTCTAATCACAGAAACATCCAGGTTGGCAAAGCCCCTCAGCATCACCAAGTCCAACCTAGAACCCTATTCTACAAGATTCACCTTAAACCATAGCCCTAAGCACCACATCTAAATGACTCTTAAACACATCCAGGGTGGGTGACTCCATCACCTCCCTGGGCAGCTCATTCCAGTGCCTGACCACTTTCTCCATGAAAAACCTTTTCCTGATGTCCAATCTAAACCTCTCCAGCCTCATCTGGAGGCCATTCCCCCTTGCTCTGTCTCCATTTGCCTATGAGAAGAGCCCAGCAGCAGCCTCTTCACAGTGTCTTTTTGGGTAGTTGTAGACATCAATGAGGTTTCCCCTCAGCCTCCTCCTCCTCAAACTAACTATCCCCAGCTCCTTCAGTCGCTCCTCATAAGATTTATTCTCCAGGCCCTTCACCAGCCTTGTTGCCCTCCTTTGGACTCTTTGGACTCTAGCACTAGATGACCTTTGGAGGTCCCTTCCAACCCAGACCATTCTCTGATTCTGGTGCTTATTTAGCTGGGCACTACATAGGTATTTGGTATAGAATGTGAGAAATATAGAATCATAGAATGGTTTAGGTTGGAAGGAACCTCAAAGATCATGCAGTTCCAACCTCCTGCCATAGGCAGGGACACCTCCCACTAGGACAGGATACTCATGGCCTCATCCAACCTGACCTTGAATACCTCCAGGGAGGGAGCAGCCACAACCTCCCTGGGCAACCTGTGCCAATGTCTCACTACCCTCACTGGAAAGAAATTCTTCCTAACATCCAGTTTAAATCCCTCCCCCTGCCAGTTTAAACCCATTCCTTCTCATCCTGTTATTACAATACCTTGTAAATGGTCCCTCCTCATCCCTCCTGTATCCCTCTTCAGATAGTGGAAGGCCACTCCAAGGTCTCTTCAAAGCCTTCTCCGGGCTACAGACCCCCAACTCTCTCACCCTGTCCTCATACCAGAGCTGCTGCAGCCCTCTGAGCATCTTTGTGGCCTCTCTGGACTCGCTCTAACNTTTTTGGGTAGTTGTAGACATCAATGAGGTTTCCCCTCAGCCTCCTCCTCCTCAAACTAACTATCCCCAGCTCCTTCAGTCGCTCCTCATAAGATTTATTCTCCAGGCCCTTCACCAGCCTTGTTGCCCTCCTTTGGACTCTTTGGACTCTAGCACTAGATGACCTTTGGAGGTCCCTTCCAACCCAGACCATTCTCTGATTCTGGTGCTTATTTAGCTGGGCACTACATAGGTATTTGGTATAGAATGTGAGAAATATAGAATCATAGAATGGTTTAGGTTGGAAGGAACCTCAAAGATCATGCAGTTCCAACCTCCTGCCATAGGCAGGGACACCTCCCACTAGGACAGGATACTCATGGCCTCATCCAACCTGACCTTGAATACCTCCAGGGAGGGAGCAGCCACAACCTCCCTGGGCAACCTGTGCCAATGTCTCACTACCCTCACTGGAAAGAAATTCTTCCTAACATCCAGTTTAAATCCCTCCCCCTGCCAGTTTAAACCCATTCCTTCTCATCCTGTTATTACAATACCTTGTAAATGGTCCCTCCTCATCCCTCCTGTATCCCTCTTCAGATAGTGGAAGGCCACTCCAAGGTCTCTTCAAAGCCTTCTCCGGGCTACAGACCCCCAACTCTCTCACCCTGTCCTCATACCAGAGCTGCTGCAGCCCTCTGAGCATCTTTGTGGCCTCTCTGGACTCGCTCTAACAGTTCCATGTCCTTCTTGTGTTGAGTGCTCCAGAACTGTACACAGTACACCAGGTGGGGTCTGAGGAGAGCAGAGTGAAGGGGCAGAATCCCCTCCCTTGTGCTGATGGCCACACTGCTCTTGCTGCAGCCCAGCGCACAGTTGGCTGTCTGGGCTGCACTCACAATGCCTTAGCAATGCTGGAGGGAAAACCAATTAATTACCTGTGCAAAGGCCCACACATTGGAATAAAAAGAATTATCCTCAGCAACCACTTTTGGAAGCTATTTATACCTCATTTGATCTTCTTGCAAGTTACATACATACTTGAGATTGAAATTTTAGCAAACATGCTAGGACGGAGATGGATTAGACTGCATTTATCAGTCGTCTTTACTAGGTAATCCACCTCCACTTACCACGGACTTGGTTTCCACTAATTCATGTAGGAGATGTTTGGAGATGGTTGCTAAACTCAATCCTGCCCCATACATTATTACTGCAGGATGGTACTGTTGGGTATACTAATCTCAATAATATGTATGTACATATTTGCTTCAACTTCCAGAGTCATGTTTCCGAGTATTTGCAACATAGATCCTGTAGGATTATCTAAATCTGACATTTATCTGGGTAAAAGCTAACACACAAAGTGTCATAGCTAATCACATGTTTTGTTTTTTTTTTATACTTTCCCCCTGGAAAAGAAAGAGTGCTGGAAGTGACACACTAACAAATAATACATGATCCCTGCACGTGAAGTAATCTCCGCTGCTTTGTTGCCGCTGAAACGTGTGACATGCTGCACGCACAAATGCAGCTTGTTATCTTTGCAGCTGAGAGTCCTGATGTTTATTGTGAGCAACACAATAAGTAGATCACCACTGTGGATTTGACTCGGGAGAAATTACCTGTGTAAGGTTCCAAAGTGAGCTGGTTTGGTTTTGGTTTGGTTTGAGTCATGTGATTTCCAAGTACAATCAGAGGGCTGCAGGAGCTCTGCTATGAGGTGATTCTGGTGCTTATTTAGCTGGGCACTACATAGGTATTTGGTATAGAATGTGAGAAATATAGAATCATAGAATGGTTTAGGTTGGAAGGAACCTCAAAGATCATGCAGTTCCAACCTCCTGCCATAGGCAGGGACACCTCCCACTAGGACAGGATACTCATGGCCTCATCCAACCTGACCTTGAATACCTCCAGGGAGGGAGCAGCCACAACCTCCCTGGGCAACCTGTGCCAATGTCTCACTACCCTCACTGGAAAGAAATTCTTCCTAACATCCAGTTTAAATCCCTCCCCCTGCCAGTTTAAACCCATTCCTTCTCATCCTGTTATTACAATACCTTGTAAATGGTCCCTCCTCATCCCTCCTGTATCCCTCTTCAGATAGTGGAAGGCCACTCCAAGGTCTCTTCAAAGCCTTCTCCGGGCTACAGACCCCCAACTCTCTCACCCTGTCCTCATACCAGAGCTGCTGCAGCCCTCTGAGCATCTTTGTGGCCTCTCTGGACTCGCTCTAACAGTTCCATGTCCTTCTTGTGTTGAGTGCTCCAGAACTGTACACAGTACACCAGGTGGGGTCTGAGGAGAGCAGAGTGAAGGGGCAGAATCCCCTCCCTTGTGCTGATGGCCACACTGCTCTTGCTGCAGCCCAGCGCACAGTTGGCTGTCTGGGCTGCACTCACAATGCCTTAGCAATGCTGGAGGGAAAACCAATTAATTACCTGTGCAAAGGCCCACACATTGGAATAAAAAGAATTATCCTCAGCAACCACTTTTGGAAGCTATTTATACCTCATTTGATCTTCTTGCAAGTTACATACATACTTGAGATTGAAATTTTAGCAAACATGCTAGGACGGAGATGGATTAGACTGCATTTATCAGTCGTCTTTACTAGGTAATCCACCTCCACTTACCACGGACTTGGTTTCCACTAATTCATGTAGGAGATGTTTGGAGATGGTTGCTAAACTCAATCCTGCCCCATACATTATTACTGCAGGATGGTACTGTTGGGTATACTAATCTCAATAATATGTATGTACATATTTGCTTCAACTTCCAGAGTCATGTTTCCGAGTATTTGCAACATAGATCCTGTAGGATTATCTAAATCTGACATTTATCTGGGTAAAAGCTAACACACAAAGTGTCATAGCTAATCACATGTTTTGTTTTTTTTTTATACTTTCCCCCTGGAAAAGAAAGAGTGCTGGAAGTGACACACTAACAAATAATACATGATCCCTGCACGTGAAGTAATCTCCGCTGCTTTGTTGCCGCTGAAACGTGTGACATGCTGCACGCACAAATGCAGCTTGTTATCTTTGCAGCTGAGAGTCCTGATGTTTATTGTGAGCAACACAATAAGTAGATCACCACTGTGGATTTGACTCGGGAGAAATTACCTGTGTAAGGTTCCAAAGTGAGCTGGTTTGGTTTTGGTTTGGTTTGAGTCATGTGATTTCCAAGTACAATCAGAGGGCTGCAGGAGCTCTGCTATGAGGACAGGCTGAGAGAGTTGGGGCTCTGCAGCCTGGAGAAGAGAAGGCTTGGAGGAGACCTTGGAATGGCCTTCCAATATCTGAAGGGGGTCTACAGGAGGGCTGGGGATGGACTATTTATGAGGTCTTGTAATGACAGGATGAGGGGGAATGGTTTTAAACTGGCAGAGGGGAGATTTAAACTGGATGTTAGGAAGAAGTTCTTTGCAGTGAGGGTGGTAAGACATTGGCACAGATTGCCCAGGTAGGTTGTGGCTGCTCCCTTCCTGGAGGTGTTCACAGCCAGACTGGATGAGGCCTTGAGAGACTTGTTCTATTGCAAGGTGTCCCTGCCTATGGGACACCTATGGAATTGAATGAGCTTTGAGGTCCCTTCCAACCTAAACCATCCTATGCTTCTATGAATGGCCTCAAGCTTGACTGGGTAAGTTTACATGGGACATTAAGAAAAATGTTTTCTCAGCAAGAGTGCTCAGGCATTGGAAGGAGCTGCCCAGAGAAGTGGTGGAGTCACCACCCATGCATGTGTTTAACAGTCCTTTGGATGTGGTACTTGAGGATATGGTTTAAAGGTGAACTTTGTAGAGCAGGGATATGGATTGGACTTGGTGATCCTGAGGAGCTTTTCCAACCTGAACGTTTCTGTGATTCTGTGCTTCTATTTCTTTCCTGTTTCTGGTACTTTACACTACAGAATAGTAAAATGCAACATTGTGCAGACACAATTCAGTAGGTATTCTAGTCAGATACTCTTCAAGTGTTGCAAGACATTCTGTCTTCCTAAATGAGTGTTAGAATAACCCTTGCCTTACTTGTGCTTGGAGCAGCTCAGCTACATGTATGTAGCTATCATAAAAATAAATTAGCCAGTCTGCATTTTCAGGTTAATCTTCAATTTCATAATTGAATCAGTAATTACTAGAAGTTAATATAATTAGGTGCTAACACTTAATTGAGAATTATTTATTCAGGAATCTTCAGTATTGTAACATTTTTTTTTTCCCCTTCATGTAGCTTCAAATCATTCTGAGTAATATACTGCATCAAATAAGCTTAGCCAGAAATTGAATGGACATTACTTGGGATACTGCAGTTTGGGATTTAGCCACTTTTTATTGCTAAGGTTCTTGCTGAAAGAAGAGGAAAAAATGGGTTTTTTTTGGTTGGTTGTTTTTTTCTTTGGCAGTCTTTCTAATTCTAATAGCTGAAGTACCACCTGAGTGTTTTCAAAAGGCTGAGCCAAATTACACTGGAAAGACTCCTACTGTCTCCAGTCGTTGTTGATGAAGGTCCCAAGAGGGGATTTACCTCTAAGTCTCTCTCGGAATAAGTGACTAAAATAAGTGAATAGCAGTCCCTGATCAGTATCTGTGTGCTTGTACCTTTAGCCTCATACCTAAACATGGATTCCTAATGTGTTTGTGTCAGAAGAATCACAGAATCACAGAATCTTAAAGGTTGGAAGGGACATCCAGAGGTTATCGAGTCTACCCCCCCCCGCCAAGGCAGGATCACCCAAGGTAGTTTGCAGCAGGCAGGTTTTTAAAAGAAATGGAACTTTATTTCATGGCACATGGGTGCCATAGCTAACACACCTGCACACACAGTGATGCAGTTCAAGCCTCACAGATCAGGGAGGTTTTCATCACTCTTACTTGGATTAAATTAATACCTGTCAGTAATTTCCTGGAAATACACAAGTTGTTCTCTGTGGCATTGTCTTTGTTATGCAGGCTTGAAAATGGGTTCACTTTTTCTGCACCATATGGTTTCAACAAGATGCATTTCTATTCTTGAAGGTGCATCAAGAAAAGTGTGTCCAGCAGGGATAGGGAGGTTCTCCTCCTCTACTCTGCCCTGGTGAGACCACACCTGGAATACTGTGTCAAATTTTGGGCTCTCCAGTTCAGGAGACACAGGGACATGAGTCAGCAGTGTGCCCAGGTGGCACATGAGCCAGCAGTGTGCCCAGGTGGCCAAGAGAGCCGGTGGCATCCTGGCCTCCATCAGGAATGGTGTGGCCAGGAGGAGCAGGGAGGTCATTCTGCCCCTGTACTCTGCACTGGTTAGACCACACCTTGAGTACTGTGTTCAGTTCTGGGCCCCCCAGTTTAAGAGGGACATTGAGATGCTTGAACGTGTCCAGAGAAGGGCGACGAGGCTGGTGAGAGGCCTCGAGCACAGCCCTACGAGGAGAGGCTGAGGGAGCTGGGATTGTTTAGCCTGGAGAAGAGGAGGCTCAGGGGAGACCTTATTGCTGTCTACAACTACCTGAGGGGTGGTTGTAGCCAGGAGGAGGTTGCTCTCTTCTCTCAGGCAGCCAGCACCAGAACAAGAGGACACAGCCTCAAGCTGCGCCAGGGGAAATTTAGGCTTGAGGTGAGGAGAAAGTTCTTCACTGAGAGAGTCATTGGACACTGGAATGGGCTGCCCAGGGAGGTGGTGGAGTCGCCGTCCCTGGAGCTGTTCAAGGCAGGATTGGACGTGGCACTTGGTGCCATGGTCTAGCCTTGAGCTCTGTGGTAACAGGTTGGACTTGATGATCTATGAGGTCTCTTCCAACCTTGGTGATACTGTGAGACTGTGATACTGTGACCTGCTAGAAAGAGTCCAGCAGAGAGCCACAAGGATGGCTGGGGGACTTGATCATCTACCCTGTGAAGAGAGACTGAGAGCCCTGTGGCTGTTTAATCTGGAGAAGAGAAGGCTGAGAGGAGATCTCATTGATGAAGGGTGGCTGGGGCCAATCTCTTTTCAGCGGTCAGCAGCAATAAGACAAGGAGCAGTGAGCACAAACTAGAACTCAGAAGGTTTTGCCTCAACATGAAAAAAAAACTTCTTTAAAGTGAGGGTGACAGAGCCCTGGAGCAGGCTGCCCAGAGAGGCTGTGGAGTCTCTTTCTCTGGAGACTTTCGAAACCCACCCGGATGCATTCCTGTGCTAACTACCCTAGGGGATCCTGCCTTGGCAGGAGGGCTGCACTTGGTGATCTCTGGAGGTCTCTTCCAACCTCTAAGGTTCTGTGATTCTGTGATTCTTCTATGCACTTGAATATGTTTGAGTATTCTTCATTCTCTTCCTGCTGTACTGGTTGCTCACTCTGATGGTAATCAAATGCAAATCAAAGTGCAGCCTGAGAGGACAGTTAGGGCAGCTTGGATCTGAGTGTGAGCATGAATCTAGAGCTATCATGACAATATATGAAGATGATATGTCTAACATTTTTAGCTAAGATTCACTGTCACAGAATTAATCAATTTAATTCACTGTCACAGAATTAACCAAGAAGAGATCTCTAGGATCATCGAGCCCAACCTATCACCTAACCCCTTTAATTAACTAAACCATGGCACTAAATGCCTCATCCAGCCTCCTTTTAAACACCACCCAAGAACAGTGACTCCACCACCTCCCTGGACAATACATTCCAATGCAAAAGTAAAGGAAATGTGGAATAGTCACCTTTTGACCTCAGTCCTGCTATAAATCAGGTCAAATCAGTTGAAGGAAGTATAATAGAACTTAAAAGGAGACGTGCGTGTTACATCCAAACTTTGCATTGCTGATTCAGTGTATTACAGACCAAGGTGTGTCTTGGTGATCATTTCACATTCATTTACTGGTTCAGCAGAGAAAAAAATGCTCTTTTCAGAGTGGTGTGAGAATGTTAAACTGTCTAACTCCCAGGAAAATCAATATTAGTTGTGCTGTTAGGTGTCTGTTTTCCACTTTATAAAGTAACGATGAAGTGCAAGAGGTTCAACAGAACTTCAGGATTACTTTGATAAATCTGTCAGAGGAAAGGAATATTAAAATCTGTGTACTATTTGCCTTTTTCCTTGAAATATAAATTAATTATGACTATATAAAAACCCTTTACCACAGCTAATTAATCAGAATCTCTTCATAAACTATGTGTCGACAGCACTGTATGTCTAATTATCTTTTTCACTTCAGAATTGTGCAGTTGAATAATGAAGAAAACATTACCTGATGAATTCTTTTATTTTATGATGGTATCTCTAGAGACAGAAAAGACAGAGCAGCTTAAATGCCATCTTAAATTACATCTTGGCCTTGGCAAGCTTTCAGCTGGTTTTGATTTGCATGGAAACCATTTTTGTAAGACTCATATTCTCTGAAAAACAGAACTTAAATCTATAACTAGAATAAATTATCTATAGCTATTTAGGACTCTATTAAATCTAGATGCTAGGAACCTTTTCACATGCAGAATGCAATGGAACAGCTTTTAATACCCTGTCAACCTGCTCTGTGAAAAGGCGATTGGGCAGGGAAGGTTTGATTTGGCTGGGTTTGTTAAAATATCCTTCCTCTGCTTACACCATCCTGAACCACTCAGCCTAATTTAAACCAGGCAAATTCACCAATCTGCCCTGCATATCTAGGGAAACAGCTTTTAGTTTGTAAAGTGATGACATCTACCCATAACTGTTGGCATGCAAGTTGAAGACACAGTTGTTCATACACTACTGATAGGGAATTGTTCTTTCTATGAGATGCCAATATAGGGAGCATGCTGATGGCTTAAATGCATCCATGTTTCCCTCTTGATTGCTTCATAGCGAGTTAAGACTTCTCCCTAGGACACAGCGGGGAGGATCAGATCAAATATCATTAGACTGGGCATGTCATTAGTCAAGCTTTAAAATTTGTTATGTTTTGTAATTCAGAACATCCCTACCTGCAGTATCACTGTGCAGTGTAAGCAATTCAGAACATCCCCACCTGCAGTACCACTGTGCAGTGTAAGCAGTTCAGACCATCCCCACCTGCAGTACCACTGTGCAGTGTAAGCAGTTCAGAACATCCCCACCTGCAGTACCACTGTGCAATGTAAGCAGTTCAGAACGTCCCCACCTGCAGTACCACTGTGCAATGTAAGCAGTTCAGAACATCCCCACCTGCAGTCCCACTGTGAAGTGTAATTCAGAACATCCCTACCTGCAGTACCACTGTGCAGTGTATGATCACACCACACAAGTTCATAAGAATGCCTGTTAGTACAGTAAAATTATGAAGTGTTAAGACCAGAGCTTAATTTGATCTAATGTCTGAATTTAATGCTCATCTACCATGCTGCAAAACAGCTAAAACCAAGGAAGCTTCCTGAGGTGTGTATTGGTGAGAAAGAGAAAGACAGTTACAAATTTCTTTAAAGCAAATACTCATATTTGATTGAAAGACTTCAAAAGCTTGAAAAGAGAGCTGCTCTCTGTTTTGCCTGCTGTGCTTCCTGCAAATATTGGTCTAGATCATGTTGTCAAATGTGCTTTGAAAATAGGAATGCCCTGTCTGCAGATCTCTGCAGATCCTTGCAGTTAGTGAGAAGAGTTGCAATAACATGGAGAGGATTTGTCATGCAATACATAGAGGGAAAATAACCCTGAGACAAGACTAATTCTAAGTCTCCAACACAAACACTCTTGGACATGTACATATGTGAAAAGACTATGGTGTCCTAGTAGGTAGAATTGTGGAAGGACTATAACAGCTCAATAGAGAATCATATCACTTTTATACATCCTAACAAGCTATCTGAAAATGTATACCTTAAGTTCAGATTTAGAGCATGTTAGAGAGTCAGCCAGTCTGACCTCCATGGTTAATGAATTCCATGAGAAGCGAGCAAACACTAAAAATGCCCTGTAGCTCAATGTCTTCAGCCAAAAAGAACTAATCCAATTGACTGAGACCAAAGAAAACGACTGGGGATGTATGGTTCCAGAATGTCTCTGAGGTATTCAAACCCAAGTCAATTTAAGGACTTGTAAGTTAATAACTAGGACTTTACACATAATCCTGTACTTTACAGGTAGCCAGAGAAGGTTTTTTACAACCAGGGTAATGTGATTTTCATGCATGGTGTCAGTCAAAATTTCAGCAGCTGAGTTCCAGACTAGCTGAAGTTTCTTCATTCAGTGCAATAGTAAGACCTGCAAACAGCTGATGTGGAATAGTATTAGCTAGTTCTAGAGTGAACACAGGTGTGCAAGCTTGCATTAGCATGAGCTAATTTGGTTTAAAACAGGCAGAAATAAACAACTTAGTAACTGAATATATGGCAGCCTCAATTACTACCTGCAATTTTATCACAGATCCTCACCAATCAAACAGAGCAAACCAGGATGTTTTGGTGTTTGGAACTCAAAAAGTCGAGAGCCTGCATTAGAACCAAGCTGGCACATTTTGTAGCGCCTGTGTGCTAGCTGTAGCTAGCTGGAGAGGGTGGGGAGTGGTTTTCTGCAATAAAGGGTTGGGTGTTTGGTTGGTTGTTTGCTTGTTTTCCTTTTCATGTTCAAAAAACTGAAAGTGGTATTTCAGCCCCTGGATTCTTGCTTCAGGATTGACTGAGTGATGGATAGGGTTTTGGTCTTCAGTGGGTGTTGTTGTAATGATGAGCTGTTTGTACCTTAGCAGATGATAGATACATTTAAGCACAGAGCCACCTGAGTTCATCTTTATACTTGCCTTGGCAGATGAAACTTGCTTTTCAATAGCTATCCTCAGATATATTGCTGAAAGTTAAGATATGAGAATCAATCATTAGGGATGAAAGCACTGGGTATTTGTAGGAGAAAGGGTTATTAAAAGAAGATCAGCAATGGTTTTACCAAGAATAAATCCTGTCAGACAGAATATGACCGAGCTCTTTGAAGGAATGACAAAAGAAATAAATGATGGGAACGTGGTGGACATAATTTATGTAGACTTCAGTCAGGGGTGTAGCCAGCAATTTGAAGTTTGTACACATCCTGGCTGATCCTTTGCCCCCTGCCTGCAGTATCCTCATAATCTCACACAGCAGACAGGCCATTGCGTATGATCACTAATGCAGCAGGCACACATAGATGTAGATTTGTATCAGAGCTATGCTTTCAGAGCCCAGGGAAAAAAAAAACCTGCTGGCCCCAGGAAAAAAAAAAACAACCAGATTGTGGTTTGTGTGTGCTGCTTAAACAGACAGTTTGGAAAACATCTTTAGTGAGACAAAACCAGAAAGACAGGTAGCAGCCTCTTAAAGGCAGAGTGGCCTTGGTGAACCAGAAATTTTCTTTTGTTTCACACATACCAATATTTCTTCTAATGTCTGTCCTCTATTATGGGCAGACTGAAAATCAAATCTTAGTTTGGGGAATTCTTCCCTCTTCTTAATGACTTTTCAAGAGTTGAAGAACTCTTGCTCTAGCTGCTCGTGTTTCTGGCACCAGGTCCATCATCTGTTTCCATGTTTCCAAAGGTCTACTCCACTGTAATTATTTACTGCAGGTGTTTTCACTATGTTTTGCAAGCATTATGAATCCAGTGAGTCAGGAGATCTTCTGTCAGCTTTTGTTCTACCTCCCATGAAAACCTGGCTGATATAATTCCACAGGATTTCAGACCCCAGCCCTAGAGGATTTCCTAAAGCAAGGCCAGTTTTCGTATCACGTCCATAGATGGTCCTCTCTCTGCTGGTTACTTACATGGAACCATTTTTCATTGCACCTGTAAAGACTCTACTTTGCCTCGATTTATCTCCTATAATCTGTGATATATTACTGGGTGTTATTACCTTCAATAATGGCATGCACCTAACTCATAATATTTCTGTTCTCCTGCATGTAATTAACTAGATATCTTCATTCCATGTTTACCTACATCTTAGAATTATGCCATGCCTTACCTTTCCCCCCAATTCCTCTGGCTAACTTAGTCTTTTAATTACTATTTTTTCATAATAATAATGTTGCAGCTAAGCTTGAATTAAATCTAAGGCTTTGAAGAGCCACACATGTACAGTTTAAATTAAGTTTTCAGATCTGAACTTTGCAGGTGAACTACACTGGGATACCGAGTCCTGAAACTTTGCATCTATATTTCTACTTTACAGCTCACCTTCATTTCTGAGTAGGCATTAGGCATGTGCTGGGTTTTTACAGCCTTTTCTGCAGCTGAAGCAAAGAAGAACAGATTTACTTGAAGACTGAACACTAGGAATTTAATTTTTTTCATATAAAGAGTGGTCAGACATTGGAACAGGCTGCTCAGAAAGGTGGCTGAGTCACTAACCCTGGATGTGTTTAAACATTGTTTAGATGTGGTGCTTGGGGATATGATTTAGGGGTGAATTCTGCAGAGTAGCGTTATTGGTTGGACTTAATGGTCCCAAGGGTCTTTTCTAACCTGAATGTTTTTCTGATTCTGTGATTCTGGATATAGACTGAACTACATTCATACTGAGCATGCATATCTCAGACACAGAGATGTCCTTGCCCAATGCAGGGCAGTTGGACAAGATGACCTTCAAGGGTCCCTTCCAACTTGATGCACTCCATGAGTCTGTGATCTGCTCATCTTCTGCTACAAAGACTCTGACCCATGGAGCATGCATATCTCAGACATGGAAATGTCCCTGCTCACTGCAGGGAAGTTGGACAAGATGACCATCAAGGACCTCTTCCAACCTGATGCACTCCATGATTCTGTGATCTGCTCATCTTCTGCTGCTGAGATTCCAACTCGTGGAATATGATTGAGTGTAACTCCAGGGTACACTGGCTCGTTTTTGTAACAGGTGTGCAGAAGATCTAACAATTCTCCTCTTGGATGCCCAAACACATCTGGTTTTGATCACAATGGAGCTGTATTCTTGGAGGAGGTTTATAACATAATTTGAACCAAAGATGTGAGGTGCTTTGCTTGCAAGACCTTGGTCTGTCCTCTGACACTTGCTTTGCTTTTAGCTTTTGTCTAGAACATCAAGTTTTGTAATAATGTTGCTTTATTTTCCCTCACAGCATTATGAGCTGCAAAAGAATGGAACAATGAGGACTGCCTGTCATAAAAATCATTACTGTTTCTTTTTATAGCATCTATCTGTTTGTCTCTTCCCATTTCTACCAATGCTCACCACTAGACATCCAGGGAGATCTGTTCAAGTAAGCGTATCATCCTGTCCTCTAAGAAGAGGTGAACCGGTTACCGCAAGGCTTGCAAATCTTTGTCAGATTATTACAAGCCCTTTGCTTGCTTGCAGGAGTCAGGCCAGTCATAGGATCACAGATCACAGGATGTTAGGGGTTGGAAGACACCTCCACAGATTGAGTCCAACCCCTCTGCCAGAGCAAGACCAGAGAATCTAGCCTGGGTTGCACAGGAACACATCCAGACAATGCTTGAAAGTCACCAGAGAAGGAGACTCCACAATCTCTCTGGGGAGCCTGTGCCAGTGCTCTGGGACTCTTACCAGTAAAGAAGTTCTTCCTCATGTTGAGGTGGAACTTCCTGTGCTGTAGTTTATACCCATTACCCCTTGTCCTATCACAGGGCACAACTGAGAAGAGTTTGTCCCCTCCCTCTTGACCCCCCAGCCCTCAGATATTTATAAGCATTGATTGGATCTCCTCTAAGTCTTCTCTTTGCCAGACCAAACAGCCCCAGGTCCCTCAGCCTCTCCTCATAGGGCACTGCTCCAGCCCCTCTTCTCTCTTCTGTGCTGTGTAGTTTCAAATACTGTAAGCTGTAGGTTCTCTTCTCTGTGTTTTATTATGTAGGCTTGGCTGAATGGTAATGTAATGACATGTGGTGGTCTCTCCACCTGACTTCAAGCACAGACATGTACTGCATGTTTGCATTGAATAGCAGCAGCTGGGATTTTGAGGCATCTTTCTCCCGGTGCTATCCTTCAGGGTGTCATTATCAAAGTAGAGCATGCTTCTCAACCTCAAACAGTGTGAGTCTTGTGGAAAAAAAAAATCAAGCAGCCAGATATATGAACTGCTCCTTGAATGAAAGGGCCTCTTTGATTCTTTTGCCCAGGAGAATAGAAAAATCAAAAAAAAAAATTAAGCCAAAAAAAATCTGGTGTCTCCTGGGTAAAGTGTGAGAGTTGAGAAGTATGACATAAGCATTAGTAGCCTTTGTGCCTCTTGATAGCTCTGCTGGATCTCCCCAGACTCTAAAAGTTGATTTGTCAGCTTAACATTAGCTTCAGCCTTAGCTGAAGCAGGAGCTGTTGTTTCACCTTTATCAGCAGAAATGGCACAGCTGCTGGAGGGACTGATGTGGTAAATCTTTTTGTGACACCATTTTGTTTTTGCTACTATCTCTAATTGGCTTGCTCGTGCACTCTGCATCCCAAGCTAGATAGGCTGAAAGCTTCAGCACACTTTAATTAGAAAAGAGCTATTTTAAAGTTACAGAGTTGACTAATTTTATTCATCAAGTCTCTAAGGGGCACATTTTCAAACTGGACCACTTGAAAACACCATTGGTGAGGTTTTGCACAGGCTGAGTTCACAGTGCTGCATTTTAAGCATCAGAATTTGACACATTCACCAAAAAAAATGTAGTCTGCAGCTGTGGGGTTTGTATGTAAAACACTGACAGAGGCTGGTTAATATTTACCCCTGTCTTTTGTTGTGCTTGCTGCTTACAGCATCCATCTATTTAATCAAGTCTGGATGCCCAGAGTCCAGTGGTTAGATATAAAGTCAGTCCTTGGCATAACTCCCTCTTTCTGCTTTTTTTCTTTTATTTCCTAATCACATTGATCAAAATTAATGTATGGCTTTGCAAATCAAGGCCAAGCATACTTCTGGACACACTGTTGAAGTAAGGCTGGCCACACAGGGATCATGAATGGTTCTAGGGTGGCCAAGAGAGCCAGTGGCATCCTGGCCTGCATCAGGAATGGTGTGGTCAGCAGGAGCAGGGAGGTCATTCTGCCCCTGTACTCTGCACTGGTTAGACCACACCTTGAGTACTGTGTTCAGTTCTGGGCCCCCCAGTTTAAGAGGGACATTGAGATGCTTGAACGTGTCCAGAGAAGGGCAACGAGGCTGGTGAGAGGCCTCGAGCACAGCCCTACGAGGAGAGGCTGAGGGAGCTGGGATTGTTTAGCCTGGAGAAGAGGAGGCTCAGGGGAGACCTTATTGCTGTCTACAACTATCTGAGGGGTGGTTGTGGCCAGGAGGAGGTTGCTCTCTTCTCTCAGGCAGCCAGCACCAGAACAAGAGGACACAGCCTCAGGCTGCGCCGGGGGAAGTTTAGGCTTGATGTGAGGAGAAAGTTCTTCACTGAGAGAGTCATTGGACACTGGAATGGGCTGCCCAGGGAGGTGGTGGAGTCGCCGTCCCTGGAGCTGTTCAAGGCAGGATTGGACGTGGCACTTGGTGCCATGGTCTAGCCTTGAGCTCTGTGGTAAAGGGTTGGACTTGATGATCTGTAAGGTCTCTTCCAACCTTGGTGATACTGTGAGACTGTGATAAGGCTATATCAAATGACAAACAGTAAAGTTGCTGGTGCTGAACTTTCCAAACATCCACATTCTCAGAAAAGACTGGATGAGGCATTTAGTGCCATGGTGTAGATGAATGGATAGGGCTGGGTGATAGGTTGGACTGGATGATCTTGAAGGTCTCTTCCAACCTGGTTGGTTCTATGATTCTCATCTCTGAACCAGTGTGTGAGAGGGAAAGTGGGACAAAAATGAGGGAGATCACCTGAGTCGAGACACTTTGCAATGTCCTTGCAGTCCCTTGTGGACCTACAGGGCATTCACTATTATCTCATACCTGTGAATCAATTCCTGGCTTCATTGTAGTGAGGAACATTTCCAGTTGGTCACTGCTTTCTCAAGCATCCAGTAATATAGCTTCAGATATTCCTCAGAACAGCCTCTGTGTGAGAATTGATTTTCAGTGCAGTCAGGCATACTGAAATTGTTATTGTTCTGACTCTCTGAGGCAGACTGTTCATTCTATATTTAGCCTGCCAGATAAAATCCATTCCCATTATACAACCTAGTGCCATTGTAGTCAAAGAGGGAACCTGGCTTTCCAGATAGGTGGTGGGGCACAAAGAGCCACATTACATGTGAAAAATGAACCTTACGTATCCAGGTATGTTCAATGTTTTCTTCCCAGGAGCATAGCCACTTTGCATGAGGAGGAACTTTTACCCTATGAGGGTGACAGAACACTGGAACAGGCTGCCCAGGGAGGTTGTGGAGCCTCCCTCTCTGGAGATATTCAAACCCAACCTCAATCCATTCCTGTGTGATCTGTTATAGGAGATCCTCCTCTGGCAGGATCTTCCAGCCCCTAACATTCTGTGATTCTGTAATAACAAGCTAGGATAGACATCCTTGTAATCCAGTTTGGAAGATAAAACTGGCCAGCTGTGTATTCTGGAGAGCAGCCAGACAGAGAGGGATCTGGGGGTGCTGATTGATACCCGCCTGAACATGAGCCAGCAGTGTGCCCAGGTGGCCAAGAGAGCCAATGGCATCCTGGCCTGCATCAGGAATGGTGTGGCCAGCAGGAGCAGGGAGGTCATTCTGCCCCTGTACTCTGCACTGGTTAGACCACACCTTGAGTACTGTGTCCAGTTCTGGGCCCCCCAGTTTAAGAGGGACATTGAGATGCTTGAACGTGTCCAGAGAAGGGCGACGAGGCTGGGGAGAGGCCTCGAGCACAGCCCTACGAGGAGAGGCTGAGGGAGCTGGGATTGTTTAGCCTGGAGAAGAGGAGGCTCAGGGGTGACCTTATTGCTGTCTACAACTACCTGAGGGGTGGTTGTGGCCAGGGGGAGGTTGCTCTCTTCTCTCAGGTGGCCAGCACCAGAACGAGGGGACACAGCCTCAGGCTGCGCCAGGGCAAGTTTAGGGTTGAGGTGAGGAGAAAGTTCTTCACTGAGAGAGTCATTGGACACTGGAATGGGCTGCCCAGGGAGGTGGTGGAGTCGCCGTCCCTGGAGCTGTTCAAGGCAAGGTTGGACATGGCACTTGGTGCCATGGTCTAGCCTTGAGCTCTGTGGTAAAGGGTTGGACTTGATGATCTGTGAGGTCTCTTCCAACCCTGAGGATACTGTGAGACTATGAGACTGTGATTCTCAAGGTTGGTCTAAGTCGGTGGTAGTAGGAAGCCACTGGTGGTGTGTTTGAAACAGTGAGAGTTCTGTGATCTACCTGCAACAAGAGAAGGTAGCTCTTTATTAGTCCTTCTGTGTTCATGTGGAACTGCAATATTAAATTGCCCTTTGATTTTTAAAGCTTTCCATTTGTTTGTTTCTCTGGTACAAAGACACTTCTTAACCAACAGTTAACATAATCTCTTTTTCTTATTACGGTTTTAGATGCTATCGGTCACAGTATCTTTCTACATGTATGAGGATAGAGAGTGGAGCAGGAAATCTATCCCCACTTGATAATCAACACAGAGGGATTCACCTTGATTAAATACAGAGCTATGCCACATCATATTTCCCATCTCTCTTTGGAAGGCTTAGTCTTAACAGAATGTGGGGCATCGTGATGAATTCATGCAACTTGGATGGCATTTAAGGCTTTGTTTATTTTAAGGCTGTGCCTGCACTTTCTTTACAACCCCCTCATTTCTATCTGTCTGTTTTTTTTCCTCTCCATTATTTTCTTGTCCTCTCTTTTACAAAATATATAGCCCAGGAGAAAATATTTTGTAAATTGCAGTTGAAGTTGGAGTGGAGTGTCCCTCTCTGGAGATATTCAAAACCTGCCTGGACATGTTCCTGTGTGATCTGGTATAGGTGATCCTGCTCTGGCAGCGGGGGTTGGGCTGGATGATCTTTCAAGGTCCCCTCCAGCCACCAACAACCTGTGATTCTGTGATTCTGTGCATCTTTACTGTGTCTTGCTATGCTAAAATGGTTGTTAAATGCACACTTCTATCTTAGAGTAAGACTCAGGTTTGATACACTTGGGATCCTGCATTACAATTCTGATGGTCCATGCTGCAGCATGAGGAGAAAAGGAGATCTTGTGGTGATATTTCAATTGTGTTTTAGACTTTTAATCTCATTTCAAGTGTGCAATGCAGGTGAACTTCTGTTGCTTCACTACTCTTATTTCTTTCATACTATTTTATTTCACAGAATCACACAATGAGTCAGGTTAGAAAAGACCTTTGAGATCATCAAGCCCAACCTATCATCTAACACCTTCTAATTAACTAACCCATGGCACTAAGTGCCTCATCCAGCCTCCTCATAAACACCTCCAGGGATGGGGACTCCACCACCTCCCTGGGCAGCCCATTCCAATGCCAATCATTCTTGCTGGGATGAACTTCTTAACATCCAGCCTGAACCTGCCCTGGTGCAGTTTGAGGCTGTGTCCTCTTATTCTTTCCCTGGTTGCCTGGCAGAAGAGACCAACCCCACCTGGTTACAACCTCCCCTCAGGTAGTCGTAGAGAGCCTTCTCTCCCCTAAGCCTCCTCTTCTCCAGGCTGAGATGAGGATGGGCAGCAAAATGAAAATCAAGTATTCAGTTGTAAGGTGGTTGGGAACAGTGGCCCTGAGTTTTGCCTTCTCATCACGCAGCCAACTCTAAACCTATTTTAAATGTAGATATGAGTTTGTGTGCATGTGTGGAAGCATTGGCTGAAAGCAGAAATAGCTCCTCTGCTGAACTTTGGATGTTTCTAGATCCATTCCATCAGTTGTTGTTGCAGTGTAGTGGGAATTATATAAACAACAAAGAAAAAAACAATGTTTCAGTCTAGTTTGTTAGACCAAACAGATGTTTTCTATGGTGTAATTTAACAATGAACTAAGTTGTGCCTTCATAATACACTGCAGTGATTTGGGAGAACTGTTACTCAGATGGTTTAAATGAATCAGTTTCAGTCTCATTTAAAAAGAAAGGAAACCTCAAAACTCTTCCAATTATTTCAAAGGAATTTTCTGCCCAATGATTGTATTTCATCGACCTCTATGGTAATAAAGGCCCAGATGGCCAAGAGAGCCAATGGCATCCTGGCCTGGATCAGGAACAGTGTGGCCAGTAGGACAAAGGAGGTTATTCTTCCTCTGTACTCAACACTGGTCAGGCCACACCTTGAGTGCTGTGTCCAGTTCTGGGCTCCTCAATTCAAGAGAGATGTTGAGGTGCTGGAACGTGTCCAGAGAAGGGCAACAAAGCTGGTGAGGGGCCTGGAACACAAACCCTATGAGGAGAGGCTGAGGGAGCTGGGGTTGTTTAGCCTGGAGAAGAGGAGGNAATGTTGTGATTCTTATGAAACAAACCAAACCAAAATACTTCTTATTTTTTCCCCTGGAAATACTATTTTGTGAAAAATTCTCACCTAGAAATGCTAAGATATTTTCAGGATTGCAGTCTTGAAGAGAGGGTGAATGTCAGCTTGTTTTCCTAGATTTCTTTCCAGTGTCCTTCATATACATCCTGTGTGTCTTATGTTTCTAATTTTCTGAGCTCAGACCTCTTCCTTTGCATCCTTGCTCTCTCAGGCAGTTGCATGCAATGCAGAAGGATGAGCTGCCAGGGAAGTTATGATTGGTGACCACTAACATGTCATGCAGATAGCTGAGCTAACAAACACATGATTATTTCACATCTGAAAGGTGGACAAAGGGATTCAGTTTGGGACCTGTTTGGAAGAGGCAGAGTAGCATGTGACAAGACACTTCTGTCTGCCAAAAAGGCAGCTGTGGTGAAGGCTTGGATGATGCTCAAAGGAAAATCAAAGCATGTTTACACAGACCTTCCCAGCCTCTGAAACTGGCTTGGTCTGTGCAGGTTTCTCTGTTTCTTCTGGGGAGACTTCTATGTGACAGCTTCATTAGTGATTTAGGACTTTTAAGTAGTGTTGGGTCATGGTAATATGTTATTTAAAACTGATTATCAGCTCAGATTAACTTGTTATTTCTTCTGAGCATGTATTGCTTTTATTTCAGTTTCTGAGGTCTAGATACAGCAAGAAATTAAGGTGTCTTTAAGTGGTTAGAGGAAATTTATAACCAGTTTCCTGGAGTTCTTGTCTGACTGAATTGAAGCACAAATTGTTTACATTGGTTTGGACAGCAATAACAGATCACAAATTGTTTTATCAGATATTCATGTAGGACAGAGCACAGGCACTCAAATTTCCATGTGCACCTAATGGCACAGTAGAGGATTCAGCACTCAGTGTTGGATGTCTTAGGTTCTACCTACAGCATGGATGAAAAATATGAATGCCAAATATTATCTGAAGCATAAAGAAAGTTTATGTTTTGAGATACATCTTCATCAAGGAACAGGTACTGCCATGGTCAGGACAGTGATTTAAACTGGCCTGGCACTGCTGTCTGTTCTCTCCTTTCTAAAACTGTAGGGTTTGAGAGCTCACAAACCATCATCAGATGAGCAGTGGGAGGTAGTGGTATGGGCAGACTGCTGAGAAGCATAGAATCACAGAATTGTCAGGGCTGGAAGGGACTCCAAGCATCATTTCCTTGTAACTCCACCTGCCATGGGCAAGGACACCCTCCACTAGATCAGGTTGCCCAAAGCCACATCCAGCCTGGCCTTAAAACCTTCACAGAACCATGCAGATTGGAAAATCCCCTCAGGATCACCAAGTCCAACCTATAACCCTTCTCTACAAGATTCACCTTAAACCATATCCCTAAGCACCATATCCAAATGACCCTGAAACGTATCCAGAGTTTGTGACTCAAAGGGTTGGTGACTTCCAGGGATGAGGCTTCCACCACCTCCCTGGACAACTTGTTCCTGTGTCTCACCACCCTTATGCTGAAGAACTTCTTTGTAATGTCTAATTTAAATCTCCTCTAGCTTGGATGCATTCCCTCCCAGTCCTAATACTACCTCACACCCTAAAATATCCCTCACCAACTTTCTTGTAGGTTCCCTTCAGACACTGGAAGGCCACAATAATGGCTCCTTGGAGTCTTCTCTTCTGAACAATCCCAACTCTCCCAGCTTGTCCTTACAGGAGAGGTGCTCCGGCCCCCTGATCATCCTCGTGAAGATCTTCTCAAGGTACATTTACAGTTTTCCCAATGAAGAAGAAAGGGGATGTGTACACCAATATCCCTGGATGAAGAATACAAAAGATCTGGGGATATTTTATTATGCTAAATGTTTCTGTTTGTCATATCCATTTGATACAATGGGCTGCCTCCAGATCACAGGATCGCAGGATGTCAGGGGTTAGGAGGCACCCAAGGAGATCGAGTCCAACTCCCCTGCCAGAACAGGACCATACAATCTAGCTCAGGTCACACAGGAAGGCTTCCAGACAGGCCTTGGAAGTCTCCGTAGATAGAGACTCCACAACCACTCTGGGCAGCCTGTTCCAGTGCTCTGTGACCCTTACAGTCAAGAAGTTCCCCCTTGTGTTGAGCTGGAACCTCCTGTGCTGCAGCTTCTATCCATTACTTCTTGTCCTATCTCAGGGAGCGAGTGAGAAGGTCCTGTCTCCCCTCTCCTGACCCCCAGCCCTCAGATCTTTATAAACATTGATTAAATCCCCTCTCAGTCTTCTCTTCTCCAGACTAAAAACCTCCAGATCCCTCAGCCTCTCCTCATCAGGCAGTGCTCCAGTCCCCCTAATGTATATAGTTACACTTGTCTCGTACATATCAAATCCTTGATGTGGAAGTAGTGGCAATGTGTATTAGACAAACACTGACATTGCTGAGGAGCAAACTTATTAGGCTGTAAAAATATAGCTTTGAGAAGCAGCAAGTCTCATGTCTTGCATTTCTTTCAGACAGAGCAGTTGAAGCTTCCACCCTCACATTTCTAAACAAGATTTTGCCTTTCAACTGCAGCCTTTTTTTATACACCTTGAGGAAAAAAAAATATACACAAAGCAAATTAAGAGGCAGGGTGGGGGGAAAGCTATCTTAAAAAACCAAAACCTCCTGCTAATTAAATTTAGTCTTGTATCTGAGCAAAATTCTGAGCCAACCCAGGATCCCTTTGAATATCAAGACCATATCTTGAACTGGTTCTAATTTCCACTGAAATTTTCATCTGGATCTACAGAAATACTTGGAGTGAGCCTGGCCAAGTGCTGTTGCTGTGGTTTCTATATTAGAACATTCCACCCTTACTCTCCTGTCTGCCATGCAGCTTGTGGTGCCTTCTGTTCTGATGGGAGCTCCATGATCAGAAGGCAATCCAGATTGTGGGTGACATGTGAAACACAGCTCTGCATAATGCATTTGGATAACCATTGATTTCTGAGTTTTGGAGATAAAACTCAAATTCTAGAACCTGGGGGGGAAAAAAAGATTCTCCTTCAGCATGGTTACAAAAATATTTCTGAGCAGGAAAAGGTTGGTTTTTTTTTAATTAGAATCTGATTGTTGTTTATTACAATCTGATTGTTTTTATTACAATCTGATTTTTGTTTATGACAATCTGATTTTTTTATTACAGTCTGATTTTTTTGTTTATTACAGTCTGATTTTTTT
>WAAF01001407.1:0-14058 GCA_013400475.1 Tricholaema leucomelas
ACACTGCTGGCTCATGTTCAGGCAGGTATATGATCAGCTGGTGGAGCTTGCCTTGCTCAGACCTTTTGTTCAGCTGTGGTTCCTGCTAGATAAATATGTATTACTTTTCTCCCCCCCCCCCCCCCAAAAAGATTTATGCTTTCACACCTTCCCCTCCAGAAGGATCTTGGAGGTCTCTTTCAATCTGGTTGATTCTATGATAGTGATAATCTAGCAAATAGGTCTTGGTCTCCTTAGGTTGGGTTGTGTAACTTGGGTTAATGTATTGGTCATGTAATGAAAGAGATGCACAAAGAGTCATAGAATCAAGCAGGTTGGAAGAGACCTCCAAGCCCATCCAGTCCAACTTAGCATCCAGCTCTGTCCAACCAACCAGACCATGGCACTAAGTGCCTCATCCAGGCTTTGCTCAAACACCTCGAGGGATGGGTACTCCACCACCTCCCTGGGCAGCCCATTCCAATGCCAATCTCCTGGAGTTTGTTTGCTTTCGTTTTCTGTTCGGTTTCTTTTCAGTCTGGAGAGGAGAAGGCTCCAAGCTGACCTTATTGTGGCATTTCAGTATCTTGGGAGGGGCTACAGGAAAGCTGGGGAGGGACTTTTGAGGATGTCAGGTAGGGATAGGACTGGGAGTAATGGAACCAAGATAGAAATGGAGAGATTCAGACTGCATGTTAGGAGGGAGTTTTTCAGCATGAGAGTGGTGAGAGCCTGGAAGGGGTTGCCCAGTGAGGTGGTGGAAGCCTCATGCCTGGAGGTGTTTAAGGCCAGGCTGGATGAGGCTGTGGCCAGCCTGATCTAGTGTGAGGTGTCCCTGGGCATGGCAAAGGGATTAGAACTGGCTGATCCTTGTGGTCCCTGCCAACCCTGACTGATTCTGTGATTCCTTTTTCAGTTAACAGTAAATTCTTGGAAATGTGTGCTGGAAACTGCTTCTCTCAGTTGTCATCAAACATAAATCCATAAATATAGTTTCAGGTGGGACTGAAAAAAAATACTGGGACATAATCCACAGGCATTAGAAAACTCTGTGGTTGTCATCTGATTGAGAGGAACCTTTGGGAGCCACAGAGATTACAGTGCTGTTGGAGGAAAGGCATAGCCTGAAGGTAGGGGTCTGCAGCTGATGCTTCTCTAACTTCAGTATCTAAAGGGGGCTCCTGGAGGGCTGTGCAGAGACTATTGACAAGGTCTTGTCATGACAGGACAGGGAGGAATGGGTTTAAAGTGGATGAGGGGAGATTGAAAGTGGATATTAGGAAGAAGTTGTTTGCAGTGAGGGTGGTGAGACACTGGCACAGGTAGCCCAGGGAGGTTGTGGAGCACAGAAGCACAGAATGTGATCTTTGATCTGTGCTTCTGTGCTCTGCAACCTCCATGAAGGTGTTCAAGGCCAAGTTGGTTTGAGTCCTTGAGTGACCCTGTTCTAGTGGGAGGTGTCCCTGCCTATGGCAGGGGGTTGGAACTGTCTGAGCTTTGAGCTCCCTTCCAACCTAAACCTATGATTCATTTAGGGCCTCTTCAGGTCCTGGCATACTGCTCTAAGTTGTCTTAGATCACATTCTGTGCTTCTGTGCTCCACAACCTACCTGGAGGTGTTCTAGGCCAGGCTGGATGTGGCCTTGAATGACCTGTTCTAGTGGGAGGTGTCCCTGCCTATGGCACAGGGCTGGAACTGGCTGAGCTTTGAGGTCCCTTCCAACCCAAACCGTTCTGTGATTCTCAGAAATGAGCAGAGATGAGCCTTTGATGTCAGAAGGAGGAATTCCTGCTGCTGCAGTGCTCAGAAACCAGTTGAGCTCTTCACCAAGGTTGGAGCCACCCTGAAGTGGTGGATTTAGGCTGGGTATAAGGAAGAAGATCATTGTCGTGTTTTGGAAGCAGGCACCTGAAAGATGAAGAGCACTGTGAGGCAGAGGATAACTACCCCCATTACACCCCAGAATCACAGAATGGTTTAGGTTAGAAGGGACCTCCAAGCTCAGCCAGTTCCAACCCCCTGTCATAGGCAGGGACACCTCCCAGTAGAACAGATCACTCAAAGACCTTTTCTTCTGCTGCTGTTTTCCACATTCCCAAGCACCATTTAGACACTTCCCAAGCAAAACAAAGTAGCTCTGGAAGCAAAAACTGCGCAGTCACCTTCCCAGAGCATGAGGGACCCAGAAACTGGGCTCCTGACAGCACTTGGAGAGGCAGCACCTGCTAATTCTGATTAGTGTCAGCTCTCAGAGCTGCTCTTTATTTAATTAATTTTGGCAGCTAACAGAAACGACTGAATTAAAGAGAGGGGAAATTAACACATCGTTCCTGCAAATCTACTGACTGATTAGCACCGGGAAATGAGCTGCAAAGTGAATTGCAGCTTCAGGCAGGACTTCTTAGCTGCTTCTTACACATCATAGGATCAGTCAGGGTTGGAAGGGACCACAAAGAGCAGCCAGTTCCAACCCCCCTGCCATGCCCAGGGACACCCTACCCTAGAGTAGGCTGCACACAGCCTCATCCAGCCTGGCCTTAAACACCTCCAGCCATGGGGCCTCAACCACCTCCCTGGGCAACCCCTGCCAGCCTCTCACCACTCTCATGATCAACAACTTCCTCCTCACCTCCAGCCTGACTCTCCCCACTTCCAGCTTTGCTCCATTTCCCCCAGTCCTGGCACTCCCTGACAGCCTCTAAAGTCCCTTCCAAGCCTTCTTGTAGGACCCCTTCAGATCCTGGAAGGCCACAAGAAGGTCACCTGGAAGCCTCCTCTGCTCCAGACTGCACAGCCCCAACTCTTTCAGTCTCTTCTCTCAGCAGAGCTGCTGCAGCCCTCTCAGCATCCTCCTGGCCCTGCTCTGGACACACTCCAGCATCTCCACATCCCTCTTGTCCCAGGGGCTTCAGAACTGGATGCAGTACTCCAGGTGGGGTCTCAGCAGAGCACAGCAGAGGAGGAGAATCCCCTCCCTGGCCCTGCTGGCCACACTTCTGCTGCTGCAGCCCAGGCTCTGCTTGGCTTTCTGGGCTGCAAGTGCACACTGCTGGCTCCTGTTGAGCTTCTCCTCCAGCAGCATCCCTCAAGCCCCTCTGCTTCCAAACTCAAGCTGAGTCTCTACATGACTTTTTTTTTTTTTTTAAGCAGAGAAAGAGTATAAAGAAAGAAGTTCATAAGCAACATTTTTTTCCTCCAGGAATGGATAAAAAGAAGAAACCCAAACACTGGGTTAGCTACACAATGAAAGGATTCATTAAATTCTTGCCAGTGAGGGTGGTGAGACACTGGCACAGGTTGCCCAGGGAGGTTGTGGAGCACAGAAGCACAGAATGGGATCAAAGATCTGCTTCTGTGCTCCACGACCTACCTGGAGGTGTTCAGGTCCAGGTTGAATGAGGCCTTGAGTGACCCTATTCTAGTGGGAGGTGTCCCTGCCTATGGCACAGGGCTGGAACTGGCTGAGCTTTGATGTCCCTTCCAACCCAAACCATTCTGTGATTCTCAGAAATGAGCAGAGATGAGCCTTTGATGTTAGCTGGAGGATTTCCTGCTGCTGCAGTGCTCAGAAACCAGATGAGCTCTTCACCAAGGTTGGAGCTATCCTGAAGTGGTGGATTTAGGCTGGGTATAAGGAAGAAATTCTTGACAATGAGGGTGGTGAGACACTGCAACAGGTTTATCCAGGGAAGTCTTGAATGTCCTGTCCTTGGAGGTGTTCAAAGTCAGGACCACAGAAACATACAAGTTGGAGAAGCCCCTCAGGAGCACCAAGTCCAACCTAGAACCCTACCCTACAAGATTCACCTCAAACCATAGCCCTAAGCACCACATCCAAACTACCCTTAAACATATCCAGGCTAGGTGACTCCACCTCCCTGGGCAGCTCATTCCAGTCCCTGACCACTCTCTCCATGAAAAACTTCTTCCTAATGTCCAATCTAAACCTCTCCAGTCTCAGCTTGAGGCCATTCCCCCTTCTGTCTCAACCTGTGACAAAAGACCAGCAGCAGCCTTTCCACAATGTCCCTTCAGATAGTTGTAGAGGCAGTGAGATCTCCCCTCAGCCTCCTCTTTTTCACACTAACCATTCCCAGCTCCCTCAGTTACTCCTCGAGGCCTTGAGCATCCTGGTCTCTTGGATAGGTACCCATGGGCAGGGAGGGTTGGAATTACCCTAAGGTACCTCTGCCTGGGTGGTGGGTATGGGCCTCTTCCATCAACAGCAATAACTCCAGTCCAGGGATGTTGGAGTCCATATAATATCTACTTAAAAATCATCATGGAAAGGACCTTAAAGATCACAGAAGCATCCAGGTTGGAAAACCCTCAGGATCACCAAGTCTAACCTAGAACCCTACTTTTAGAATCATAGATTGTTTTAGTTGGGGAGGACCTCTAAGATCACTGAGTCCAACCATTTACCAAACACTTCTATGGTCATCAAATCATGTCCTAATGTGTCATGGCCACAGGTTTCTTGAACACCTCTAGGGCTGCTGACTGCATTTCTGGATTGAAGATAGAAGAGGGCAAGTTGAGACTGGGTATTAGGGAGAAAGTCTTTATTATGAGGCTGGTGAGACACTGGAACAGGTTGCCCAGGGAGGCTGTGGATTGTCCCTCTGTGGAGGTGTTGAAGGTCGGGTTGCAGGAGGCCTTGAGGAACCTCATTTAGGGAAAGCTTCCCCTGCCCATAACAGGGGGGTTGAAACTGGATGATCACAGAATCACATCCAGGCTGGCAAAGCCCCTCAGAATCACCAAGTCCAACCTAGAACCCTACTCTGCAAGACTCACCTTAAACCATACCCCTAAGCACCACATCCAAACCACCCTTAAACACAGCCAGGCTTGGCAACTCCACCACCTCCCTGGGCAGCTCATTCCAGTGCCCAAGGTATTCCTTGGGTTAGTTAGATCTAGATCAGACATGTTCCAGCTTACTGCAGAGGAGTTGGACTGGATGACCTCTAGAGGTCCATTCCAAACCAGTCCACTCCATGATTCTAAGTGACCTGCCCTAGATGATCCTGCTAGATTATCTCTAAAGGTTTCCTCCAATCTCAATCTATTCCACAGTTCAGGGAGCCCCAAGCACTACTTGAGAAGAGAGAAGATGAAATTAGAGTGTCCTACAGTCATTAAAGATTGTAGACTCATGGAATCATTTCAGTTGGAAACGACCTTGAAGATCGAGTCCAACCATTCCCTAACTCTGCCAAGGCTGGGGCTAAGCCATGGTCCTCAGCACCACAGCTCTGCCTCTTTCAAGTACCCCCAGGGGTGGGCATTCAACCACATCCTTGAGCAGCCTCTTACAGTCTTGGAGAAACTTTCCAGTGAAGATGTTTCTTCTTATATCCAACCTTAACCTTGAGAACATTTTCATGTCATCCTATTGCTAATTACTAGAGAGACGAGATTGACACCCACCTCACTGCAACTTTCTCCTCCTGGCAGTTGTAGAGAGCCAAAAAGTCTCCCTTCAGCCAGGCATGGGGACACCACCACCTCCCTGGGCAGCCCATTCCAATGCCAACCACTCTCTCTGCCAACAACTTCCTCCTAATGTCCAGCCTAGACCTGCCCTGGCACAGCTTGAGGCTGTGTCCCCTTGTTCTGTTGCTGGCTGCCTGGCAGAAGAGCCCAATTCCACCTGGCTACAGCCTCCCTTCAGGTAGCTGTAGAGAGCAATGAGCTCTGCCCTGAGCCTCCTATTCTGCAGGCTGCACACCCCCAGCTCCCTCAGCCTCTCCTCACAGGGCTGTGCTCCAGGCCCCTCCCCAGCCTTGCTGCCCTGCTCTGGACACCTTCCAGCACCTCAACATCTCTCTTCAATTCAGGAGCCCACAACTGGACACAGCACTCCAGATGTGGCCTCAGCAGTGCTGAGTACAGGGGCAGAAGAACCTCCCTTGTCCTGCTGCCCACACTGCTCCTGAGCCAGCCCAGGATGCCATTGGCTCTGCTGCCCACCTGGGCACTGCTGCCTCATCTTCAGCTCCTCTCTACCAGCACCCCCAGCTCCCTCTCTGCCTGCCTGCTCTCAGCCACTCTGGCCCCAGCCTGTAGTGCTGCTTGGGCTTCTTGTGGCCAAAGTGCAGAACCCTGCACTTGGCCTTGTTAAGAGTCAGAGTTTATGACTTCAAATTCCAAGGGAGTAACAACACTAAACCTTAGGTGTTTAGTGATGACGACTAGAGAGGATCCTCTCTTGGCTGTAGCCTGGGTAAAGCCTTCTGCTTAAGTTGAAATGCATCTTAAATGCCATTCTCATTGATGTTGTTCTCTTCTGCCAGGCACTTGGGGACAGCCTTAGGCTGTGCCAGGGAAGATTCAGGCTGCATGTTAAGAAGTACTTCACAGCAAGCCTGATTTGCATTGGAATGGGCTGCCTGGGGAGGTGGTGGAGTCCTCATCCCTGGAGGTGTTTGAAAGGGGACTGGATGAGGCACTTACTGCCATGGGTTAGTTAATTAGAAGGTGTTAGGCAATAAGTTTGACTTGATGATCTTGAAGATCTTTTCCAACCTGATTAATTCTATGGTCTACAACCTCCCTGGAGGTGTTCAGGACCAGGTTGAATGAGGCCTTGAGCGACCTGTTCTAGTGGGAAGGGTCCCTGCCGATGGCAGGGGGTTGGAACTGGCTAAGCTTTGAAGTCCTTCCCAACCTAAACCATTCCATTATTTTATCTTGAAGGTCTTTTCCAACCTGCTTAGTTCTGTGATTCCTCTTCTGCAGGGTAAGGCTTGTTCCAAGGTGCCTGCTGACTTCAGTCCCAAATGATGTAGTGAATTCTGATGGTTCCTTCAACTTTCTTCAACTCAGCCTTTTTCCACTTCAAAATTCCATCTTGCCCATGGAGAAATCCAGTAGAGCTTGGATGGTGTTGTCACAGCACATTGCCCCAGACACCATGTATCCATGGGGATCAATCCCTGGAGGGAAGCCAGCCTGGAAAGGAAGGTGGGAACATGACACAACTTGATTCCAACTTTAAGCATTTTGGAAAGACAAGTGGAACTTGGTGTCTGCTTCCATGGATCATGTCAGTCATTTTTTCTTGCCCCTTCTCTCCTTTATCCTGCAATTTAACCTACATCTCTGTTTTGTCTCTACTTGAAGGGATTGTCTTAGGTGTAAAACATTTCTTCTCTTCTAAAATAAGGAAGTTGGATATCTGGACTCTGATTACAGAGGAAGAATTCTGTCCAGCAAAAAAACTCTCTTAATGGCAAAGAAAGCCACCAGGACATGAGCTCTGTGGTAAAGGGTTGGACTTGATGATCTGTGAGGTCTCTTCCAACCTTGGTGATACTGTGACATTGGATTGCATCACCAGCAGAGATAAAGAAGTCATTGTCCCACTACTCACTGCTGGTCAGACCACACCTGGAGCACTGCCTGCAGCTTTGGTCTCTGTACAAAACAATCCCCATGGATAGACTGGAAAGTGTCCAGAGAAGAGCCACAAGAAGCATCAGAGGACGGGAAACCCTGCCCTGCCAGGAGAAGCTGAGAGAGCTGGGCTTGTTTAGCCCGAAGGAGAGAAGCCTGAGGAAGGACTTTATTGTGGACCAGTACATAAAGGTGGCTACTAGGATGATGGAGACTCTCTCTTTCCATAGAGTCCCATGGAAAAGACAAGGGATGATTGGGAAAAGTTACTGTTGGGAGCATTCTACAAGTACCTGAAGGGAGGCTGTAGCCAGGTGGGGTTGGGCTCTGCTCCCAGGCAAGCAGCAACGGAACAAGGGGATACAGCCTCAAGTTGTGCCAGGGGAGGTCTAGGCTGGATGTTAGGAGGAAGTTGTTGGCAGAGAGAGTGATTGGCATTGGAATGGGCTGCCCAGGGAGGTGGTGGAGTCCCCATCCCTGGAGGTGTTGAAGCAAAGCCTGGCTGGGGCACTTAGTGCCATGGTCTGGTTGGTTGTCTAGGGCTGGATGCTAGGTTGGACTGGATGAGCTTGGAGGTCTCTTCCAACCTGCTTGATTCTATGATTCTTATGGGGTGCAAAAGAGACCTGAAAACCAGACTCAGGGCTGTGACCTGTGCAGTACTTTCAAGCCTTTACTCACCTGGAAACAAATCAGGAGATTCTGCAAGCAACCCAGAGAGCATCTGAAGAGGTCCATCTTGCAGTCCTAATGAGATTGCTTAGTCCACATGAAAATGAGTACAGTTTGACACAGAAGCACACATGGTTTGAGACAACCATTTGTAAAACTCTCTGCCTGCCAAGCAGCTTAATAAAGTCAAATCCTGAACTCCATCGTAGTCATCTAAGTACCCTGACCTGGTTTCACACAGTCAGGAGTTCACCAGGTACTGAGTCAAGCCATTTTTAACTCAATTACATAACAAAAGACAGATTTAGCTGCTCTGATGTCAGAGCATCACTGAGATTGGAGCTTCAGTCCATTTACCTTGCTAGGGATTCTCAGATGTTTCCTCCATGTTCATTCAATGCTTCTCAAGAGGCTTCACAGATTAATTCTTGGCAGCTTTATAAGTGAGCAGAAAGCAGCAGCTCAACAAACAGGAGGTCAGCCTAAGCGAGTAGGCTCAGCCAACACCTGTGGATGACGGCAGAACGAGCATCGAGCCTATTCCTACCTCAACCGGGGGGCCACCAGGCCCCCCGGCCTTTGGATCCCCTCCACCACTCACCCAGTGTGCACCATGGGCACTTACCAGTCATGGTGGGAGGAGGATCCCTCTGCCCAGTTGGGCAAGCTTAGGGCTTGCTTGTCCTGGGGCTGATTATAAAGGGGAGTGGGCAGGGAGGGCAAAGTGGGCACACCTGGGGTGGGAGGAGGCTCCAACAGCACCCAGATTAGAAAGGGGAGTGGGCAGGGAGGGCAAAGTGGGCACACCTGGGGTGGGAGGAGGCTCCAACAGCACCCAGATTAGAAAGGGGAGCGGGCAGGGAGGGCAAAGTGGTCGCACTTGGGGTGGGAGAAGATGCCAACAGCACTGAGGTGGTCTGAGTCTGGAAGATAAAAGGGAAAAATGGAGTGGGAAAGGTGGGGTGGAGAGGTAATAGAGGGAGGTAATAAAGGAGGAAGAGGATGGAGAAGGGAAGGACATGGGAAGGAAAGGAGGAAGAGGCTGGAGAAAGGAAGGAGATGGGAAGGAGAGAGGGTGGAGAAGGGAAGGAGAGAGGGTGGAGAAGGGAAGGAAAGGAGGAAGAGGGTGGAGAAGGGAAGAGGACAGGAAGGGAAGGAGGAAGAGGGTGAGGAGGGGATGGGAAGGGAAGGAAAGGAGGAAGAGAGTGGAGAAGGGAAGGAGAAGGGAAGGGAAGGAGGAAGAGGGTGGAAAAGGGAAGGAGGTGGGAAGGGAAGGGAAGGAGGAAGAGGGTGGAAAAGGGAAGGAGGTGGGAAGGGAAGGAGGAAGAGGGTGGAAAAGGGAAGAGGATGGAGGAGAAGTGAGATTAAAAAACCCCAAACAATAAAAACTAGAGCTGGCCTGTAGAGTTTGCACTGTAAGAGCCTTTTCATGACCAACCCTTTGCCATTCCTGCTTGGAGAAGCACCCAGGCATCACAGACACTTCCTAAGCCTGAAGCAAGCAGTGATAGAGAGGAACCAGATCTGGTACCCACACAAAACCGCTTTGCGTTTCCTCACTCCAATGCTTGGGCTCTGCCTCTATCCCTTCCTCCTGCATTTCTTCCCTCCTGCTCCCTATTGCTTCACTGTGAGGCAGTAAAATCTCCCTGCTGAGTACACCTCTTCTCTCAAGCAGTTTCTGCAGAGGTGCTCTCTTCTTGTTATTAATGGCATGTGACTATGAAAAGCCTGACCACGTGGAGAAAGTGATGTTCTCACTGAGCCCAGGGCACAGCTGGGTCACCAGTGGGCTTCAGCACTTCTGGAGTGTTTTATCACGTTGTTAATTCCCTGCTAGCAAACCATAACCTTGTGCACTGAGTTCCAATATGCTCTGGGATGGTTTGTTCAGCGTTTGTAAAAGCATAATAAATGCAAGTAGATGCTTGGCAGGGAGAGCTCTGTCAACGAGGCAGGGTTTACTTGGAGCATCCAATAGTTGCCATTTCCTTAGAGAGAGATGTTGGGGATTGTTAGCAGCAAGATTTTCATTGAGTCATTGAATCAAGCAGGTTGGAAGAGACCTCCAAGCTCATCCAGTCCAACCTAGCATCCAGCCCTAGACAACCAACCAGACCATGGCACTAAGTGCCCCAACCAGGCTTTGCTTGGACACCTCCAGGGATGGTGACTCCACCACCTCCCTGGGCAGCCCATTCCAATGCCAATCACTCTCTCTGACAACAACTTCCTCCTAACATCCAGCCTAGACCTCCCCTGGCACAGCTTGAGGCTGTGTCCCCTTATTCTGTTGCTGGCTGCCTGGGAGCAGAGCCCAACCCCACCTGGCTACAGCCTCCCTTCAGGTAGCTGCAGACAGCAATGAGCTCTGCCCTGAGCCTCCTCTTCTGCAGGCTGCACACCCCCAGCTCCCTCAGCCTCTCCTCACAGGGCTGTGCTCCAGGCCCCTCCCCAGCCTTGCTGCCCTGCTCTGGACACCTTCCAGCACCTCAACATCTCTCTTCAATTCAGGAGCCCACAACTGGACACAGCACTCCAGGTGTGGGGTTTCTTTCTCCCTTCTTTTCTTTTTTCTTTTCTATTTTTCCTCATCCGGATTTGTCAGTGGAAAAGAAAGACAAAAAAAAGGCAAAACCAAACTCCAAGTTACCAGGGTAGAAAATGCTTTGTCATTTCTGCTGCAGGGTTTTATGCCTTGCTGTAATGTCTCTGCCATATTTCTCTTCAAACACCTGATTCGTTGCTTTCAAATTTGGGGTGAAGGTGCAGTAGTCAGTGTGAAGGTCAAAAGTTGTTCATAGGAAACTACATAATCATGGAATGGTTTAGGTTGGAAGGGACTCCAAAGCTCAGCCAGTTCCAACCCCCTGCCACAGGCAGGGACACCTCCCACTAAAACAGGTTGTTCAAAGTCCCATCCAACCTGGTGCTGAACACTTCCTTCTCCATTCCCCTTTCCTTCTCCCTCCCTTCCCATTCCTTCCCTCTGCCATCCTCTTCCCCACCTCCTCCCTTCCCTTTCCCTTCCCTCCCCCTCCCTTCCCCTTCCTTTCCCTTTTCCCTTCCCCTTCCCTTTCCCCTCCCTCCCCCCCCCTTCCCTCCCCCATCCTCTTCCCCTCCTCCTCCCTTCCCTTCCCCTTCCCTCTCCCTCCCTTCCCCTTCCCTCCCCCTTCTCTTCCCTTCCTCTTCCCTTCCCCCTCTCTTCCCCCTTCCTTCCCCTTCCTTTCCCCTTCCCTTCCCCTTGCCTTCCTCCTCCCTTCCCCTTCCTATCCCTTTTCCCTTCCCCTTCCCTTCCTCCTCCTTTCCCCTTCCTAACCCTTTTCCCTTCACCCTCTTTTCCCCCTCCCTTCCCCTTCCCTCTCCCTCCTTTCCCCTTCCCTTCCCCCTTCCTTCCTCGATGTTTCTCGAACACCTCCAATGATGGCAACTCCACCACCTCCCTGGGCAGCCTTTTCCAATGCCTGACCACTCTTGCAGTCAATAAATGCACCCTAATGCCCAATCCAATCCCCTTCTGGTGCAATGTGAAGCCATTTCCTCCTCTGCTATGCCTCCATCCCAGGGAGACTCAAAGGATTCTCTGCAGAGCATCACTTTATTTTAATTTTTTTGTTGTTGCCAAAAGATGAGCAAAATATTTTCAGTCACTTCTGAGTCAGAAGAGATTAAAATTCACCCTGAGTAAACCAAACCCCCTCTTTTTATTCCTTCCTTGTTAAAGCTAACTGTAAGCACAGGGATTGGAAGGAAGCAGAGCAAAAAAGTTGTGAAAATTGACTTGGGAACAATTCCCATTCTGATGAAACACCTTTGCTGGAGCTAGGCAAGGGGAAAACAAGGTTATGGTGTTCAATCACAGCAGTTAAAATCTGCCTAGAATCCCTTCAACACACTTGAGGTGCCCTAAATAATAAGCAGGGTTAAGTGGGTTTCATTAATTAGGGGTTTGGGAGAGGGCTGGAGATTGTTCTTGGAACAGTTTGCTCCAAAGAGAGGTGAAAAGTCTCCAGTTTCTAATTCCCCAAGGCCTTGAGCCCTGCCTGGACACAGGCTTTCAAAATACAGGTTCTGCAAGTCCCATCCCTTCTCTTCTGCAGGCTGCAGAGCCCCAAATCTCTCAGCCTGTCCTCACAGCAGAGCTGCTGCAGCCCTCTCAGCATCTTCGTGGCTCTCCTCTGGACTGGCTCCAGCAGTTCCATGTCCTTCTTGTGCTGGGGGCTCCAGAACTGCACACAGGACTGCAGGTGGGGTCTGAGGAGAGCAGAGCCAAGGGGCAGAATCCCCTCCCTTGCCCTGCTGCCCACACTGCTCTTGCTGCAGCCCAGCACAGGGTTGCTGTCTGGGCTGCATGTGCACACTGCAGGCTCCTGTTGAGCTTTTCGTCAACCCAGACCCCCAGGTCCTTCTCCTCAGGGCTGCTCTCAGCCATTCCCCACCCAGCCTGGAGCTGTGCCTGGACTTTTCAGTTATGATGGATATCCCTTCCCTCTTGCAAGTCTCCTGTGCCACACAGCTTGGTGCCGTCTGCAGACTTGCTGAGGGTGCACTCCATTCCTCTGTCCATGTCACTGCCATCCTTTACATCCTTCATTTGGGTTTTATTTCCCCCCCAAGTACTGCTTTGCTGAGGACTTTCCTGTTTTTCCTAGGGAGCTATGTTATTAATAACTGTGATGGCCAGTGAAATCGAGTTAAGGTGGCTAACAGAACCAGACAGACAAATTCTCCTCCCTTCTCTAATGACTCCATAAAGCCTAATGAAATTTCCTTGGATTTGCACTCTGAAGAAGAGGAGCAGCCTGCTTCTTGGCTCTTGATGCTCAAACATGTGCCCTCTCAGCATGAGGTGGACAAAGGTTTAATCAACCTGGTGTGCTGGCCATGGTGTGGTCTGAGTGTTCATCACTGTGTTCATTGCACAGGCTCACAGGATGTTAGGGGCTATAAGAGACACAAAGAGATCATCCAGTCCAACTCGCTGCCAGAGCAGGACCACACAACGTAGCTCAGGGCACCCAGGAACACATCCAGACAGCCCTTGAAAGCCTCCAGAGAAGGAGACTCCACAACCTCTCTGGACAGCCTGTGCCAGTGCTCTGGGACCCTCACAATCAAGAAGTTCCCCCTTGTGCTGAGCTGGAACCTCCTGTGCTGCAGCTTCCATCCATTGCTGCTTGTCCTATCCCAGGGAGCAGTGAGCAGAGCCTGTCCCCCCCCGTCCTCAACCCCAGCCCTCAGATAGTTATAGACATTTATTAGATCCCCTCTCAGTCTTCTCTTCTCCAAACTAAGCAGCCCCAGGTCACTCAGCCTCTCATCAGGCAGTGCTCCAGTCCCCTCAGCATCCTCGTAGTCCTCTGCTGGACCCTCTCCAGCAGATCCCTGTCCTTCTGAAACTGGGAAGCCCAAAACTGAACACAGTGCTCAAGATGAGGTCTCAGCAGGGCAGAGTAGAGGGGAAGAACCTCCCTTGATCTGCTGGACACATTCTTCCTAGTACACCCCAAGATCCCCTTGGCCCTCTTGGCCTCCAGGGCACATTGCTGTGCCATGGATGTTCTCCACCAGCACTCCCAGGGCTGCTCTCCAGCAGATCACTCCCAGCCTGTACTGGTGCAGTTTGTTATTCCTCCCCAGATGCAGGACTCTGCACTTGTCCTTGTTGAACTTCATCTGGTTGCTCTGTGCCCAGCTCTCAGTCTGCCCAGGTCTCTCTGGGTGGCCTCACAGCCTGCAGCTGGATCAGACAAGCCTTCCAGTCTGGTGTCATAGTATCATATCACAGTCTCACAGTATCATCAGGGTTGGAAGAGACCTCACAGATCATCAGGTCCAACCTTTTACCACAGAGCTCAAGGCTAGACCATGGCACCAAGTGCCACGTCCAATCCTGCCTTGAACAGCTCCAGGGACGGCGACTCCACCACCTCCCTGGGCAGCCCATTCCAGTAGCCAATGACTCTCTCAGTGAAGAACTTTCTCCTCACCTCGAGCCTAAA
>WAAF01001408.1:4288-35250 GCA_013400475.1 Tricholaema leucomelas
GTGGATGCTTCCTCCCTGGAGGTGTTTAAGGTCAGGCTGGATGAGGCCTTGGGCGAGCTGCTCTAGTGGGAGGTGTCCCTGCCTGTGGCAGGGGGTTGGAGCTGGATGATCCTTGAGGTCCCTTCCAACCTAAACCATTCTATGATTCTATGATTCTATGACCTGCCTGAGGGCACAGAGTGCACTGTCAGCAAGTTTGCTGATGACACCAAACTGGTTGCAGTGGCTGCCACACCAGGAGGCTGTGCTGCCATTCAGCCTGACCTGGACAGGCTGGAGGGGTGGGCAGGGAGAAATGGAATGAAATCCAGCAAGGGGAAGGGGAGAGTCTGGCACCTGGGAAAGAAAAACCCCAGGGATCAGGATAGGTTGGGGACTGACCTGTTGGAAGGCAGTGAAGGGGAAAAGGATCTGGGGGTCCTAGTTGATAGGAGGATAGCCATAAGCCAGCAATGTGCTCTGGTGGCCAGGAGGGCCAATGCCATTCTGGGGTGTATTAGAAGGGCTGTGGTTAGTAGGTCAAGAGAGATTCTCCTGCTCCTCTACTCTGCCCTGGTGAGACCACATCTGCAGTACTGTGTCCAGTTCTGGTCCCTCCAGTTCAAGAGGGACATAGAACTGCTTGAGAGAGTCCAGCACAGAACCATAAAGATGCTGAAGGGAATCTGCTATAAGGAGAGCCTGAGGGAGCTGGGGCTGTGCTGCTTGTGGAAGAGGAGCCTGAGAGGTGACCTCATCAATGGTTATCAATATGTGCAGGGTGAGTGCCAGGAGGCTGGAGCCAGGCTCTGCTGGGGGATGCCCAATGACAGGACAAGGGGCAATGGTGGAAGCTGAGGCATAGGAAGATTCATTTAAACATGAGGAGGAATTTTTCCCCTGTGAGGGTGACAGAGCACTGAAACAGGCTGCCCAGGGGGGTTGTGGAGTCTCCCTCTCTGGAGATATTCCAAACTTGCCTGGATGTGTTCCTGTGTGATCTGCTGTGGATGATTCTGCTCTAGCAGGGGGGTTGGACTGGATGAGCTTTGGAAGTCACTTCCAGCCCCTGACATTCTGTGATTCTGTGTGATTCTGTTGTTCTGTGAAAGAAAGAAGGGAATCCAACTGTAGGCCAGTTTGCTCCAAAGCTGCTTTGTCACTCCAAGCCTTGAACAGGCCATGTCATCACTTCCAAAATGTGAAGGCAAAGCGCTCCTCAGAAAAGCCTAGCTGAGCTCTGGCATCACGTGTGTAGTCGAAGCACTCCAGCTATTTGGCTGCCTACTTGTGTTTGAATCCCAAGCTTGGTGCCAGCTGTGTGAAAAGATTGCTAACAAATGGCTGTTGAAACTCAGAGACCTTGAAGCTAGTTATGTGCCAGGCTGAAAACCAGCCTCGCTCCGCTAATTGAGCAGAGCTCATTACTGCTGACGAAGGGGAGTTTAGCCTCCACTCAGAGCAAACCATATGGTAGGGTGCACGAGACAGTGGAGGCATTTGAACTGTTGCACTTTGAAGGCTGGAGCACTGATTGATCTGTGGTTATCTGTAGAAGATGGCAAGTGCTCAAAGGCAGGCAGAAACTGCAGACGTGTTGGGTTTCAAGCCTAATGGTGGAGTTCTGAAGAGCTTTAGCTTCACACTGACTGATGAAACTGTGAGAACACAGTAAACAACATTTAAAAGTTAAATTGCCATATGGCTGTAGCTAGAGGTGGATTTAAAGTGTAGCACATGGAAGTAGTTGCTTGCTGTCTGAACCAATAATTGTACATTTAGTCATTTGGTAACTAATACAATTGTCGCTGCCCCTGGATGTGTTTAGAAGTCGTCTGGAAGTGGTGCTTAGGGATATGGTTTAAGGTGAATCTTGTAGAGTATAGAATAGAACCATAGAGACATAGAATTAACCAGGTGGGAAGAGACCTCCAAGCTCATTCAGTCCAACCTAACACCCAGCCCTAGCCAATCAACCAGACCATGGCACTGAATGCCCCATCCTAGCTGGGTGCTAGGTTGGGCTGGATGATCTTGGAGGTCTCTTCCAACCTGCTTAATTCTATGGTTCTGTGTTTCACAGCAAGAGTGATTGTTACTGGAATAGACTGCCTGGGAAGGTGGTGGAGTCCCCATCCCTGGAGGTGTTTAAAAGGAGACTGGAAGAGGCACTTAGTGCCATAGTTAATTAATTAGAAAGTGTTAGGTGGTAGGTTGGACTTGATGATCCTAGAGGTATCTTCCAAATTGGTTAGTTCTGTGATTCTGTGAAATGAATGGTCTCTTCTGCCAGGCAACCAGCAACAGAAGAAGGGGACACAGTGTGAAGTTGTGCCAAGGCGGGTCTAGGCTGGATGTTAAGAGGAAGTTGTTGGCAGAGAGAGTGATTGGCATTGGAATGGGCTGCCCAGGGAGGTGGTGGAGTTGCTGTCCCTGAAGATGTTCAAGAAAAGCCTGGCTGAGGCACTTAGTGCCATGGTCTGGTTGACTGGCCAGGGCTGGGTGCTAGGTTGGACTGGCTGAGCTTGGAAATCTCTTCCAAGCTGGTTGATTCTATGATTCTGTGAAAACCCTTGGCTGATATAGATGATGTTCATATCATGAAAAAAAAAAATCCAAATCTATCTATATATGTCTGTACATATACAAAGCATGAATCAGCTGCTGGGTTCTGGCAGCTATTAAAGGAAATTGCCACTCTGAAGGAGTGTTGCAAAACAGGGAAACCAGTTTGGTGTATTTAATCCAGTGTGCCATCTGTGCTGGAATAGCTTTGGAGAGATACAGAGCAATTCATGTGGTCCAGAACCCCTCCAAGGAGTTCAGTGCAGGCTTTTCAGGCAAGTAGGATTTTGGAGTTACCAGGAGCACCGCAACGATGCAGTGAAAGACTGCAGTGGGCTGGAAAAATCCTTATGATGCTTTTAGGTCTTTGCAGGCTACAGAAAGTTTCACTTAGAGTTTCACTTAGTGCCATGGTCTGGTTGATTGGACAGAGCTGGGTGCTAGGTTGGACTGGATTAGCTTGGAGGTCTCTTCCAACCTTGTTAATTCTATGATTCTGTGATTCTATGATTCTGTGATCTAGTTGATTGGACAGAGCTGGGTGCTGGGTTGGACTGGATGATCTGGGAGGTCTCTTCCATCCTGGCTGATTCTAGGATCTAGTTGGTTGGATAGGGCTGAGTGATAGGTTGGACTGGATGATCTGGGAGGTCTCTTCCATCCTGGCTGATTCTATGATCTAGTTGGTTGGCTAGGGCTGGGTGCTAGGTTGGACTGGCTGAGCTTGGAGGTCTCTTCCAACCTGCTTGATTCTGTGATTCTCTTTGGTGATTTCTTCCTAAAGCCCAGTGAAAGTGCCTCTGGTTTTGCTGTCACTTTCATCTGAAGTAGTACAATCATGAGAAGAAAGCTTCTCCCTCTTAGCACCCTCTGGTCCTGTGATCCTTAGAATATAAAGCAACTCAGTATCCTCGGGTTGAGCTCTCTCTTCTTTCAAGTGGAGCCCACAAGTGCTTAATAAGTTTTTCCCTGTGGCACTCACCAGCATGTGCTGAATATTAGTCCTGAAAATTCAACCCCCCCTTAGTTTTGACAAAGCATCATGACCAAGCCACGACACAGTAAAGCACTGCTTGGTGGCTCCCCATGGACAAACATTTCCTATCCATGACACTGAATCCTCCATGACCCACTTGTCACCTGTTTCAAATGGCTGTGTAAAATTGCAGATTTCAAGCTGAAAATAAAGCTTGTTACTGGATTAGAGGGAAGCTTTTTCTTTCTTTCAGCTCATACAACAGATAATTTTTCTGCCTCTGAAGAGACCCAGGCTAAGCCTCAGTCCATGGGAGGAATCGCACAAGGGCCTTTGAATTCCCACGGTGGGAAGAACATCCACAATGTGACAGCAGAGAGGCTTCCAGCACACAGCACAGTGAGATTTGGGTTTGGTAGTTTAAATAGAATAGAATAGAATAGAATAGAATAGAATAGAATAGAATAGAATAGAATAGAATCAATCAGGTTGGAAGAGACCTCCAAGATCATCCAGTCCAACCTAGCACCCAGCCCTATCCAGTCAACCAGACCATGGCACTAAGTGCCTCATCCAGTCTTTTCCTGAACACCCCCAGGGATGGTGACTCCACCACCTCCCTGGGCAGCCCATTCCAAGGGCAAATCACTCTCTCTGTGAAGAAAGGTCATAGACAACACAAAGGTGAGACAAGTCCCAGTAATGAGAATTACAGAATTAACCAGGTAGGAAGAGACCTCAGGAGGGGGCTCCCAACCACCCTTTCACCTTCTTTCCACCCCCCTTCTTTATCCCAGAGTCTGCCTTACATGCAAGATGAGTTGGAAGAGTTGGCAAGGGGGATTAGAAGCAGAAGGATTAGTTGGGTTACACAGATATAGAAACAGTTAATATGGCAGAAGCCAGGGAGAGACTTCCTTATCTATGTTTGTGTTCTGGTTTTTATACATCTCAGCAAACCTATGAGTGAAGTAGCCATCACCATTGTTTTCACAGCCTATCATCTAATGTAGCCCATTAAAATATTCCACTTAGCCTCAAACCAGCAGAAGGGACCAGGGGAACAGGGGGAAAAAGACAAAGGACCCAGTGGCAGGAAGTCTGATAGAGAGGGGCACATTTGGACGTGTCCTCACCTTGTGGTGAATAACAAGCATGCTCCTTGCCCATGCTGTACTGATGTTCCTACCTCACAGAGTCATAGAATCAGTCAGGGTTGGAAGGGACCACAAGGATCAGCTAGTCCCAACCCCCCTGCCATGCCCAGGGACACCCTACAGCCTCATCTAGCCTGGCATTAAACACCTCCAGGCATGGGGCATCAACCACCTCCCAGGGCAACCCATTCCAGGCTCTCACCACTCTCATGCTCAACAACTTCCTCCTCACCTCCAGGCTGACTCTCCTCACCTCCAGCTTTGCTCCATTCCCCCCAGTCCTGTCACTCTCTGATATCCTGAAAACACATTCCTCAACTTTTTTGTAGCCCCCTTCAGATCCTGGAAGGCCACAAGAAGATCATCTGGGAGCCTCCTCTTCTCCAGCCTGCACAGCCCCAGCTCCTTCAGTCTGTCCTCATAGGAGAGGTGCTCCAGCAGAGCCAACATAATTATATCACTACTGCTTAAACAGACTTGTTGATAGAAAGAGTAAGAACATACCAAGCTTACCCTGAATAGTTTTCTAAGGGAAAGGACTGGAGAGGAGCCTAAAGGAAAACTCAGGCATAGCTCAACTTCAAAGAAGTGCTGCAGAGATCCCCAGTTTGTACTTTGGGTCTGTTTCTAGTTATGCCTGCTTTTCCCAAAGATTGACCACAGTGAAGAAGAGACAAATCCTAAAGACAGAGTTAGTCATTTTTAGCAGGAAGCTGACATCTGCCATGAGAAATTAATCCATGCTAAGCTGCAGTAAGATGAACTCCTGAGTTTGTATTCATGTCAGCAAGACTGCTTCTGCTCGCTGTTGGTCTATAAACTCTTGCTAAGTCCAACGTGACAGTGGCTGACAACGTGGTGAAAAGAACAGCCCAAGGATCATCATCCATTCAATAACTGATTATAAAAATGACATTTAATGAGCCTTTTTTCCTAAGATCCCATGCCAGAATGTTTTGGGGAGATGAATAAAGCAATAACCAGGGATATATATATATCTAATTTCTTTTGAGAAGGGGATTATGAGTCCCAGAGTGCTTTGTCACTGAAGTAACTACATCTGTCAGCTCAACTGGCAGAGCTATTAGACTTAGTTTCTAGAGAAAGTTCATCAGACTCTGCAGTCTTGGATAGCTCCCAAAAGATTTGCTCTTTAGACAGCTGAAGCACAATAAAGTTTGGGCAGAGAAACAGTTCACAGCCACTGCTGGCACTTTCATTATTTCCTGACTCTCACATGGTCCAAAACGTTGATGAGAAAAGAAAGGGTCCTGAGGGGTGACTTGACAGGAATCACATTTAAATTTCCTTCATAACACAGGAAGGACATCAAACTGAACACGGCTGAAGATGAGGCAGCAGTATGCTCAGGTGGCCAAGAGCCAATGGCATCCTGGCCTGGATCAGGAGCAGTGTGGCCAGTAGGACAAGGGAGGTTCTTCTGCCCCTGGACTCAGCACTGCTCAGGCCACACCTTGAGTGCTGAGTCCAGTTCTGGGCTCCTCCGTTCAAGAGAGATGTTGAGGTGCTGGAAGGTGTCCAGAGAAGGGCAGCAAGGCTGGGGAGGGGCCTGGAGCACAGCCCTGTGAGGAGAGGCTGAGGGAGCTGGGGGTGTGCAGCCTGCAGAAGAGGAGGCTCAGGGCAGACCTCATTGCTGTCTACAACTACCTGAAGGGAGGCTGTAGCCAGGTGGGGTTGGTCTCTTCTTCCAGGCACCCAGTGACAGAACATGAGGACACAGTCTCAGGTTGTGCCAGGACAGGTCTAGGCTGGATGTTAGGAGGAAGTTGTTGGCAGAGAGTGATTGGCATTGGAATGGGCTGCCCAGGGAGGTGGTGGAGTCACCGTCCCTGGATGTGTTGAAGCAAAGCCTGGCTGGGGCACTTAGTGCCATGGTCTGGTTGATTGTCTAGGGCTGGGTGGTAGTTTGGACTGGCTGAGCTTGGAGGTCTCTTCCAACCTGGTTGACTCTGTGATTCTATGATTCCATGATTCAGATCTTCAATGTTTTGGTTTTGTTTGGGTTTGTTTTTTCTTCTCCTCCCTTGCTCTCTTTCATTCTGCCTCCATTGAGGTTTAATTTATTGTGATTACAGCACTTAGAAACTAATTAGACAGAAACATTGCTGCTGGGTAGGTATCTGCACTAATATCTTGGTAGCCCAAGCGCGGTGGAGAAATTCACCATCAGGCTTTGGGAGTCCTGTGAGTGAATTCTGCCATATGTCTTCTCCAGGTGTTCTCACAGTTAAGTGATGCCTCTGGAGGAAGTTTCTGGATAAAAGGTATTCTGTGTAGACCTTCATCCTCCTGTATCATGCCAGTGGTGGTAGTTAATGCTTGAGAGAAGAGGTCGTCTCTCTGGGTGTAGATGAGAGCTATGTGCATGATCTCTGCAGCTCTCATATGAGGGAAATAAGCTGGGTTTACTCCAGCTCTAATATAGAGTCATATAGAATCAAGCAGGTTGGGAGAGACCTCCAAGCTCATCCAGTCCAACCTAGCACCCAGCCCTGGCCAATCAACCAGACCATGGCACTAAGTGCCCCAGCCAGGCTTTGCTTCAACACCTCCAGGGAGCAACTCCACCACCTCCCTGGGCAGCCCATTCCAATGCCAATCACTCTCTCTGCCAACAACTTCCTCCTAACATCCAGCCTGCTGATGTGAGCAGGATTGGTGAGGACAGATCATACAGTCATAGAATCATAGAATCAACCAGGTTGGAAGAGACCTCCAAGCTCTTCCAGTCCAACCTGTCATCCAGTCCTAGTCAATCAACCAGACCATGGCACTAAATGCCCCATCCAGGCTTTGCTTGAACACCTGCAAGGAGGCTGACTCCACCACCTCCTTGGGCAGCCCATTCCAATGCCAGTAACTCTCTCTGGCAAGAACTTCCTCCTAACATCCAGCCTAGACCTCCCCTGGCACAACTTCACACTGTGTCCCCTTCTTCTGTTGCTGGTTGCCTGGCAGAAGAGCCCAACCCCACCTGGCTACAGCCTCCCTTCAAGTGCCTCATCCAGGCCTTTCTTGACCACCTATACCCTTCAGTTACCCAATGCAGTAGTATTGCTTGCAGACAAAGACTTGAAGGGTAATGGAACATGCAAGGAATATTGGTTTGAGTAAGAAAAGTAAAAATCCACCTGCCAAACCTTACGTCTAGCAGACAGATCTAAGCTGGGAGTGAAAAGACAGGAGAGAAAGACAGAGGATGTGCTAAGGAGCTCTTAGAGCATTCCACTGCTATCTTCCTCCAAGAACTTACTGATAAAAGCACACACACACAAAAAAAAACCCTAGAAGTATGAGTGCTACAGCTGAAAATAACAGTTTAGCTCTCATAACTATTTATATTCAGGGTAGAGGAAAATACTGTCAGAGATGAGGCCATCAGGCAAACTTTTCTCTGAAGAGGAGGCTAATGGATAGCTCCCTGGAGCATCCTCCAGCACAGACTCACTGCTATGTGATAGCAGTTGTTATGGCTGGCAGGTTCTCAAGGCTGTGTGTGTTCAGCTGGGTTCCTCTGTCTATTTATAAGGCACCATATTGAAGCAGCCTCTTTTCCTTCCCCCCCTCCTCCTTCTCTACAATCAGGGAGGTTCTCCTCCCCTTCTAATCTGCCCTGGTGAGACTTCAGCTTGAATACTGTGTTCAGTTTTGGGGTCCTCAGTTTAAGAGGGAGAGGGAGCTGCTGGAGAGGGTCCAGTGGAGAGCTATAAGGATGATGAGGGGACTGGAGGGCATGGCTGATGAGGAGAGGCTGAGGGACCTGGGGCTGTTCAGTCTGGAGAAGAGAAGACTGAGAGGGGATTTGATAAATATTTATAAGTATCTGAGGGCTGACCAGGACGGGGGGGACAGGCTCTGCTCACTGCTCCCTGGCATAGGACAAGGAGCAGTGGGTGTAAGTGGCAGCAAAAGAAGTTCCCCCTCAACACAAAGGGGAACTTCGTTACTGTGAGGGTCCCAGAGCACTGGCACAGGCTGCCCAGAGAGGTTGTGGAGTCTCCTTCTCTGGAGCCTTTCAAGGCCTGTCTGGATGTATAGCAAAGATCAGCCATTCTGCCTGTGTCCCCAGCCTGTCACAGCTGCCCTGTGGCCATGGCAGAGCATGCCCCAGCAGGCCTGCTCTTGGTTTTCTGCTCGATGGAAGCTCTAAGCGCAGCACTAACACAAACCTCCGTGCTGGCAGCAAAGCAATGTCTGAGAATGCAGGCACTGCAACGTAAAGCAGAAGCGTTTTGGCTGCCCATCCCCTCGGTCTAAACCAGAGAACTTTCTAGAGCCGCCTCTGGCTGCAGCCCAGCATTGAGATCCCACAGCCTGCAGTGCAGCGCTTGGGCGGAGCGAGGGGAGCGGGAGCCGCTCCGCCCGGTCTGTCTGCGACTCCGGGCGCGACTCCGGGCGCGGAAAGACGAAGAGAGGAGGCAGGTGTGAAGCAGTGGGGCAGTGTGATCTAAGTAAAGGCAGTGTAGAAGCCCAGGAGGCTATGTAAACAAGGCCTCTCACCGTGTCTCCTTAGCAGCACCCACAGAGCAAACACCGCTGAGCTTCCACGAGTGCCTGCCCATGGACACTGCCCGTGGACACTGCCCGTGGAAAGCTTCTGTGCTCAAGGGTGGAAGCCCTGGGGCAAACTGGCCTCAGCTGCACGGATCTGTGCCCCTTCGGAAGCTCTTCCCTCTCATCTTCTTAGGAACAGGCTTCAAAAGCTGCTGTGGCCTCAGGCAGAGGCCTGAGGAGAGAGCCAGACCTGACTCATTAGAGCAGCGCTCTCAGGCACCCGGAGAGTACAGCAGGGCAACATGTACCTGATTAAAGCTCTGTCTCATCTGTTTTGCAGGCTTATTATGGGATGTCAAGGGGGAGGGGAAACGAAGCAGTGAATTAGGAGGCCAGCAAAGCAAGGAGCTGACAGAAGAAAGCGCAGGGCAGCTGCACCTGGTGTCGGTGGGAATTTGCTGTACAGCACAGGCAGGTCTGTGGCAACAAATGGCTTACCAGGAAGGGAGGAGAAAGAGAGCACTGCTTCAGGGTGCTTAACCATGGGAAACAGGGATAAGTACAGGTTACTCTGACACCAAAGAGCAGCTATGACCTCTGAAGAGCAGTGGCAGATCAGTGGGGGTGCAGTGCCAGGAGATAATCCCCCTGCTCCCTCAATGCTGCCTGCAGCATAGAATCATAGAATGGTTTAGGTTGGAAGGGACCTCAAGGATCATCCAGCTCCAACCCCCTGCCATAGGCAGGGACACCTCCCACTAGAGCAGGCTGCTCAAGGCCTCATCCAGCCTGGCCTTAAACACCTCCAGGGAGGAAGCATCCTCCCTGGGCAACCTGTGCCAGTGTCTCACCACCCTCACTGTAAAGAGCTTCCTCCCAACATCCAGTCTAAATCTCCCCTCCTCCAGCTTAAACCCATTCCCCTCGTCCTGACATTCCCAGGCCTTGTCAATAGTCCCTCCCCAGCTCTCCTGTAGGCTCCCTTCAGATACTGCAAAGCCACTCTAAGGTCTCCTGGAAGCCTTCTCTTCTCCAGGCTGCAGAGCCCCAACTCTCTCAGCCTGTCCTCAGAGCAGAGCTGCTGCAGCCCTCTGAGCATCTTCGTGGCTCTCCTCTGGCCTCACTCCAGCAGCTCCATGTCCTTCTTGTGTTGGGGGCTGCAGAACTGCACACAGTGAAGCAGTTTGTTAGATAGCAGCCCAGGCTGCTGCTTCTGTGGGGAAGCCAAAGCCAGAGTGAAGGTTAAGTGAAAGGGAATGAACTGGATGGAAATGAAGCCACCTTCCTGGTGTCTCAGTGCCTGAGGGCACTGGCCAATCTCATCCCTTCTGCTCAGCACAGTGGGCAGATACCTCCCACTGACAATGTCTCCTTGGGAGAGCTTGTTGGCTGTGGAGGAGAAACTGCTCACCTCACCATCAAATTGAAGGCAGCTGTAGCACCCCCTCGCTCAAAATGACCACTGACCTGCTGCCTGAATGCAGCTAGCACAGGTCTTGTCTGAATCCCATCTGAGCACAGACAGTGGCAAGGAAGCTCCCTACGAGCTGGCTGGAGGTTAAGCTGAGAAAGCTTATGGAGTGGTGATGGACTTGGGGATGCTGCCAAAGATTTGAAGGTGCTTATCTGTGCCCTGCAAGAGGGGTGCTGTGCTTTTAAGGGCTTACCCTAGCCCTTCTAGTTTTTTAGTGACCCCTGCAAGAGACAGGCAGGGGGACACTAGGGCTCAATATATCATGCATACTTCCCACTGTCCATGCTGCCCTGTTACTGCTCCTAGCTGTAGGGCTTGGTCCCACTTGCCAGCTGCACATTTCCCAGCTTCAGAGGGCCCCAGTCCAAGCTGCACTGACCACCAAAGCCAAGGAGGCTCACATGAGGAGGAATAGAGCTGGAGCACAGCCATTGCCCTTTGTCCTGTCATTGGGCATCATAGCAGAGGTGATGCCCAGAGCTCCATCCTCTGGGCACTCAGCCTTTCCATACTTATAAATATAGACCACCTCTGAGTGTCCTCTCTAACAGAGGTGTTCCATTCCCTTCAGCATCTTTATGGCTCTGCGCTGGACTCTCAAGAAGTTCTATGTCCCTCTTGAACTGGGGGGGACCCAGAACTGGACAGAGTACTGCAGATGTGGCCTCAGCAGGGTAATTCAGGTACAATAGTTTGATGAAAGTCACACACCTGATCTTTTGACTTACCAGATGCTAGCCCCTGTTGCTTAAAAGAAACCTTTCTCTCTGCTCTGCCCATCCCATGCTGCTTTTGGAAAGAGAAGCTCACACTCTTGCACAGTGCAGAAAACATCAGACAATCAGAGGTGGTAGTTCCCTCAACTAGTAGGGCTGTAAATTGCAGTCATCTGCCAGGCTGCTGTTGCTGATGACTGAGCTGTCACATAACTAACTTTAAGAAACTGCCCTGCTATCAAAACAGCAAATATGTTGTGGGGCTTGGCTCAAGGATGTGATTTCTTCAGCTGTGCAAATAGAGAATTTAGGGGGTTGTAATTTACTGCTGTATGGCAGACCTGGAAGGCTTCCTGCTGTGAAAATGTGGGAGGCATTAGGTGAATGACAAACTCCCTGCAACCTTCAGTGCTGGGTTACTGTGCCTGCTCTTGGTGACATGGAGCTACAGAGGAGGAAACCTAACAGCTTGTCTGTGGAATAAGATGGTGAAACAGCCCAAGGGAAGAGTGCTGCCTTCTGTTCTCTAATGAACCCCGGTTTGGTTTTGAACAGGGAAAACACAGAATCATAGAATCATCCAGGTCGGAAGAGACCTCCAAGCTCATCCAGTCCAACCTAGCACACAGCCCTAGACAATGAACCAGACCATGGCACTAAGTGCCTCATCCAGGATTGGCTTCAAGCCCTCCAGGGACGACGACTCCACCACCTCCCTGGGCAGCCCATTCCAATGCCAATCACTCTCTCTGCCAACAACTTCCTCCTAACATCCAGCCTAGACCTGCCCTGGCACAACTTCACACTGTGTCCCCTCCTTCTGTTGCTGCTTGCCTGGGAGAAGAGACCAACCCCACCTGGCTACAGCCTCCCAGGTAGCTGTAGACAGCAACGAGCTCTGCCCTGAGCCTCCTCTTCTGCAGGCTGCACACCCCCAGCTCCCTCAGCCTCTCCTCACAGGGCTGTGCTCCAGGCCCCTCACCAGCTTTGTCACCCTCTGGACACATTCCAGTACTTCAACCTCTCTCTTGAATTGAGAGACCTAGAAATGGACACAGCACTCAAGGTGTGGCCTGAGCAGTGCTGAGCACAGGGGCAGAAGAACCTCCCTTGCCCTGCTGGCCACACTGCTCCTGATCCAGGCCAGGATGCCATTGGCTCTGCTGCCCACCTGGGCACACTGCTGCCTCATCTTCATCTCCTCTCTCGCAGCACCCCCAGCTCCCTCTCTGCCTGGCTGCTCTCCAGGCACTCTGTCCCCAGCCTGTAGTGCTGCTTGGGGTTGTTGTGGCTAAAGTGCAGAACGTTTCACTTGGCCTTGTTAAATCTCATCCCGTTTGCCTCTGCCCACCCATCCAGCCTGTCCAGCTCCCTCTGCAGAGCTCTAACAGATCAACACCTACCTGCTCCTAGCTTGATGCTACTTCCAGCTCCACTGAGTAGAGGTGAACTATCTTTGCTCTCTTCCCTCTCACAAAGTAGGAATCCGAAGGACTCTACAAGGCTGCAGTGTTTGATAATGGGCAGGAGATAGTCCAAGGATTTACTGCAGAACAGGTATTGCATAAATCAGTTACTTCCTAGAACTGTGAAGTGGTCTGAATGGATGTGACCTGTACAACGCCACAGAGCAGTCTGAGTGAGGTTGAAAACAAAAATGTTGTTTTACTGCAGCTGCAAAGGCATCTGAATTACTGTGTCTTTTCCAAACACCTTGGTTTCAAAGCCCAGAGTAGTTGAATCAGGCCCTGGAAGGTCTGAATACAACCTCAGCAAAGGCCTGGTAGAGGTAAAATAGAATAGTTTAATGTGTAGGAATCCAAAAGGAGTTTCTGGTAGCTGCGTAAATGAATCTGGTTCTATCCGAACTAAACAGCAGAAGTGGAATGGGAAAGGGCAAGTAACTTGGATAGGAGGAACCAGGAAGGAAAAGAGGATCCCTAGCAGAAAGTTAAGTCACTGTTCACATCTCTCATCAGTGAGAGAGCTGTCTCAGCTGAATAAGAAGGAATAGCTTTTAGGCTCAGGAGGTTATTGGAAGCAGGAATACAGAAGGAAAGTGTTTTTCAGCTCAGTGCTGTTCATGGCCTCAAACAGGTACCATCTGAAGGGACTTCTTGCCAGAAGAGGTGAAAGGAGCAGGTGGGGATGTGCAGTCTGTGGTCACAGTCCAGAAGCACAGCTATGGGGCTGCTGTCCCACCTGGGTTCCCTACAGACACCAGCTGCTGCCCATTGTCACATGCCAAGAGTGGCTGAGGAAGAGTGCTGCTGTGCTGCTTGCCCTTGGCCTCACAGAGATGCTTGGGGGTCACAGACATTTCTTCTGTGCCACACACACAGGCACACCAGGAGCAGCCCAGTCAGAAACAGTGCTGTAGAACCACCACATCTATCACATCACAGTCAAAACAGCAGTCCCAGAAGAAGACATCTGAATTGCCACAGAGCAGCAGTTCAGACCTTTGCATGTTAACCTCTTTGGCCAAATACACATTTTCTGACCCAAACAAAGGTTTGAAATTCTTCCAGGCCGCTGAGACAGTTGTGTGAGCCCCAATCTGGAGACATCTTTAGATGTCCCTGTGGCTCAGAAGGGCTGCCAGCACCACTGTGGGCCAGAAGGCCTGAGACAGCTTGCTCTGACCTCACAGAGAAACCAATAGTCCTGCAGAGCAAAGAATTCACCATGAGAAGGGCTCAGCTGCAGAGAGGTATCTCTGCAGCTCTCCAAAATACTCTGAACACTGCTCTCAGCTGCAGAGTTTAGGTTTGGACATCCCTGCAAGGAGCAGGGACTTGGACTTGATGACCCTTATGGGTCCCTTCCGACTGGAGATATTCTATGATTGGTTCCCTTTGGAACCTTCTTCTTTTGTCTCTAGATATGGAAATGGTCAGAAGAAGGCCAAGGCCCCTGTGGTCCCAATGGGCAGTGCCAGCTGCTGCTCTGAGCCCTGACCTGCCAGCTGATGTTTTCCTCTGGTGTGCAGCATTCTAGGAAAGCTCTCCCTGGAAGCTGTTACCTTCCTTCAGCTCTGTGCTTGCTTCTGTAGCTGACAGCTGGAGCAAACTGGGAACAACTTCCAGTCAACAGAAGTAGTGAGGGAAACGTCCTTCTGTTCTGCAGGAGCTTCTTGGTATGGTTTCTCTTTTCCAGATCACAGGGGACTGAGTGCCTTGGCTTGGGCTACAGGGAGTCAGAGTTTTGGCTCCTCTGTATTTGTGTATTCAGAGTCTTTTGAGCTAATGAGGATTCGTTGTTTGAATTAGAAGTTGTTCAACACGGTTCCCAGCTTGGCACAGCCTGAGGAAAGCACAGAGATGCTCCAGAGGGCTGCACAAGATGAGACAGCAGCACTGTGACAGGGCCTGAAAGCGAGCCCTAAGCTTAGTGTGTGATAGGAGAGTCTGGCCAGGTTCCCCTCAGTTCCATCTTGGCTAAGCTGTAGGACCTAGGTAAGGATCTCTTCATTGTCCAGCATCTGTGCTGTCTCCAAGCACGCTCGCTGGCACTCCCTGGCACACCATGTGACAGCAATGGCATGAAGAGATCAGGCATGCCTTGGCACCCAAAATGCAAAGCTTTGTGTCCTGGTTTTGTCAGAGGTTTCCTTGAGGAAGCTTCTGGAAGCCTCTGGCACTCTGCTTGCTCCTGTTTCCATCCACAAAAGGATGGTTGCGCCTGAGCTGCCTCGCGAATGAGCTGCCTCCTGCTCCATGCCCAACCTACCAGCTGGCTCTGCAGGTGACATTGCAGGACTGATGGTGGTACAAGTCACCAAGTGGCAGTGTCCTGGAGTGCCTCAGCACAACTGAGGCCTTTCCTGCAGTGCTGCTGCCTGGGGATTAAAATTTTTGACTCTGACAACAGGAATTAGCAGTGCGGACTTGGCACAGCTAGAGGAAGGTCACACCAAAGGTGACCCTGGGTCAAAACTCCCCTGCACAAAACCTTTGCTGAGCCTGTAAAGGCTGTTTCTAGAGCATGTGGGGCAAAGCCAGCACTGTGGAAAGCTGAATCCCATTCCAGGCCCTCTTGCTGGATGGTGCTGTGACCTCAGATGAGCCCTGTGCTTGCTGCTCCCACAGCTGCTCTTCATGGTGGGGGAGCAGCTTCTGTTCCAAGCTCCCAGGAGCTGACATTCCCAGTCTTGTCCCATAGAGCCTGTGGCAGACCTGGCTTCTGAGCCTCTTCACCTTCCCATGTGTCCACCTGTAAATGTGATCCCATTGCAGTTACCCTGCAGAAGGCATTGCTGATGTTCAGAGCTTGTGATGTGCTGGGACACAGCTATTGAGGGAGATTATTAGGGCTCATTAAATGATTAATTACTTCTCAAAGTGGGCTTCTGTTGGACAACATTTCCCGGAGACATGGCAGGATAGAGCTATGGACACAAAAATGCCCAAGGGAAGGGAAGGGAAGGGAAGGGAAAGGAAAATAAGGGAGTGAAAAGTAGAAAACACCACTTTTGAAATGTGAAACGTGAATGTGAGGTTCTGGGACACACCTGGCTCCTTCTTCTAGCCCTGTTGGGCACAGCCACAGTGGCACCACACAGATGCTGCATGCCCCTCTGGTGGGATGTGGAACCCAGACAGCTGCAGCCATGGGGATGCTCCTCCCAGCAGCTCCTTAAGTGCCCGGGAGCTGCAGAAAGAGAGGAGAAGCAGCCTCAGTGCCTCTGCTGCCCAGCCTGAGGGCAGAGCTCTGCACCCACACAGCCCTGGCCTCTGGGCAGAGCCACAGGGGCACCACAGAGATGCTGCTCGGCCCCCTGGTGGGACGTGGTAGCCAGACTCACCAGAATGTGACCACGCAGCAGTCACAGGGCCAGATGAGGATGAAGCTTCGCTTCCTCCTCCACTGTGCCATCCTCAGGTGCCCCCTTGCCACTGCTTAGCACCTGGGGATGGCCCAGCACCAGGCAGAGCTTGGGGCGCAGGGCACTGCTGCGTCTGCAGGGAGGAGCGGCAAGGAGTGAGCTGGAGCCTTCCCCTCTGGCAGCTGCTTGCCAGAGGCATGGCCAGGGCTGAACCCAGCAGTAGGTTGCCAGGGGACTGGGGTAAATTCTTGGGTGCCCTCCCTGGTGCCACTACCAGGGCCTGGGAATAAAGCCAGCTGGCATCAGGGGTATTGGCCTTGGCAATGAGAAAAGGGCATGGAAAGGGAAGGGGAAGTGGAAGGTGGAGTGGAGGGAAGGGATCATGGCAGGGAAACAGAAAGGAAAGGCAGGGGCAAGATGATGAGAAGGGGAAGGGGAAAGAGAATTAGAAAGCAGCACTTTTCAGATGTGAGAGCTGGAAATCAGGCTCTGGGACACACCTGGCCTCCTTCTCACCCTGCCTGGCTCCTCTCAGGTGCCCCTTCCCGAGAGGTCCCTCTCCAGCTGCTGACATTTGCTGCATGGCTGGAACTCAGCATCCGTCAGCAGCATCTTCCTCTTCCTGCGGAGCCGCTCCCTGGGTTGCACAGAGCCTGGCAGGCTTTGCATGCAAGAGCATTATTGTCAGGCAGGTAAAGCCATGCTAAACAGCAATGCATCCCCTTCAACCAAAGCTAGCTGGGCTCACCTTCCTTCCCCAGGGCAGCTCTCCAGGGCTCTGACTGCCGGGGTGACTGGAGGCTCCTGCAATGGCAATGGGCAGATGAAGAGGGGGCAAGGACCTACCTGCCCAATTGCTCTGTAGCTGCAAAGGCAGACCCCTCGGGGGGCTTTGCTCAGCCCAGCTAAGCCGGTGCTGCTGGCATCAGCACACAAAGTCGGATGCCCACTCTGCAGCAGCCTTGCTCTGAGCTTCTGCAGGCCTTGCTTCTCCTGTGGCAGCAGTGCCACCTTCTGAGGGCAAAGCCCTTAGTCTGCAGGCTCTCTCAGCACCACACATACCTCTGCGCTTGAGACGGTGGCTGACTCCTCAGCCACCACAGCAGCCACCTCCTCTTCCTCCCCAAACACCTCCACGTGCAGCTCCATCAGGAGTTCCACCAGCTGGGTCACCTGCACACAGCAAACCACTGCTTTCCAGGCTGCTGGCTGAGGAGGGCTCCAAGAGTCTCTCCCACTACTGAGCCTGGCTTCAGCCCGCACACTGCGGCCGTGGGGGTGCTCCTCCCAGCAGCTCCCACACCAGTGTCTGCTGAGGGCAGGAGGCAGCCGGGTGCCAGCCCACAGCACAGCTCAGGTGTGCCCAGAAAGCTGGCAGTGGGTGGAGAGCAAAGCCTACCTTGCCTGTCACCTCCAGCAGCATCTGTGGGGGAAGGCTCTGCTCCTCGGGTGGGCTGAGCAGGTTGGGCCCTACGCATATGGCCAGGTTCTTGAGGGACATCCTGCTGGTGGCCTCGTTCTGGCTGATCTTAGCCATCAAGGCCAGCAAGCTCTTCAGCAGCAGGAGGTTTGGCCTCGGCAACTTGCCGGCCACCCTGAGGGAACAGGAGCACAAAGCAGGTCCAGCAGACATTCTCGGTGCTCATCTGCCAGGCTGATCTCAGCCCAGGCCAGCCCAGGGAGAGCTCCTTGGCCACCCTGGCACTACAGAGCCTGCTGCGGCTCTGCTCCCTGCCGAGCAGGCAGGCTGCCGGCTACACTCACTCCTTCAGCCCCTCCATCCTCTCCTGCCTGCTGGGCATCTGCAGGGTGTTCATCCACTGGTGGTAAAGCTCCATGCTGAGGAGCTTGCAGGGGATCTTGCGCAGGAAGTCCTGCAATGATGCCAAGGGCTGGGCGTGAGGCTCTGGGCACTGCTGCCGGAGTGCAGGCAGCATCCCCGGCACTTGGCTCCTCAGCAGCTGACTGCTTTGCCACCCAGGGAGCTGGCAGCTGCTGGGCTCCAGGGCAGCAGGCCTCACCTTCAAGAGAGCGGCCAGCAGATGTGGGGGCTGGCTCTCCAGAGGGACCTCCTGCCCACTGTCCAGGGCCTCCCGCAGCTGCCTGGATGCGCGCTCACTGGCCGCTAGACGGAAGATCCCCTCCGTGGATGGCCCCACCTCGTTCAGCAGAGCCAGCAGGTCCTGCAGGGCACACAGGAGCACAGTGAGCTACAGAGGGGCCCTGGGGCAGGGGCCCTTCCCTTCCTCAGGACAGAGGCATGTGGGGATGGCTCCGCTGCTCTCCTTGGGGCAGGACAGAGCTCCCCTGGCGGTGGGGGACGTTGGGAGCAGCTGGCCCTGAGCCCAGGTCCCTGTGCTGGAGACAGCAGCACCGGGGAGGAGACAGCAGGATGGGGAAGCACTGGCCAAGCTTGCTCACCTGGATGGGCTGGGGCAGGGTGCCCTCCTCGCTGCAGACAGCTGCCAGGGGCTGCCCAAAAAGAGCTCCACTGCTGGCAGAGGCCAAGGGCCCAGGCACCTCTGCAGTGGCCGACATCCCCCTCTGGCCAAGGAGCCACAGCAAGCCCCTCATGATGCTGCAGGGCACAGCATCTGTCAAAGAGACAGGAGCAAAGAGCCGTGGAGGAGAACTGCCAGGGGACGTGTAGCACAGCTGTGCCCCTGCCAACTAGCACAGGGGACAGAGGAGCAGAGAAGGGCATCCTGCCCCCATCTCCTCCTCACTCACCAGTCACAGGGACACCGCTGCCTCGGCTGCTGGAACGAACGGGAGGTGGCTGCTGCTCTGCCCCAGCCTGCAAGAAAAGCACTCACTGAGCGGGCCTGCAGCAGGGAGGGACCTGGCCAGGCCCAGCTGGCACCCCGAGCCCTCTTCACCTTTGCCTGCTCCCCTGCCAGCTTCTCCAGGCTGCTGGAATGGAGCGTCCTGGCCTGGGAAGGCAGAAAGAGCAGGAGGTGAGAAGCGACGCAGCTGCCGCTGGGCAGCAGCAGCCTTTGGGGCCAGAGCAGGCCCAGGAGGGACACTCACAGCGTGGCGGCCACTCAGCTGCCTCAGCAGCGGCTCGATGGAGGCCAGCTGGGTAACTCGTGCTCCCTCCACTCCTGCTGCCGGCCTGTGGGTGACAAAGGGCAGAGAAGGAGCTGAGTGGAGCCCAGCTGCCCATTCCCCCTCCTGCCTGCCCGATGACACTGCCAAGGTGCCCTGAAGATGCCAGGCCCCCACAGGCACTACAGAACAGCTGTAGCCGTGCTGAGGACAGGCCCGGGCAGGGGATGGTTGGACACAGTTGGGTGAAGCTCCTCCAGCAGCTCTTTCCCCTCCAGAGCTGCCCACAGCCTTCCTTGGGGTTCCCTAGGCCCAAATGGGCAGAGCTGTCTCCACATCCTGGGGCTATGGCTGGCACATCCCCCCGAGCTGTCAGCAGGGCTTGCCCAGGCTAGAGTGCCAGGCAGGGCTTACCCACGCAGCGCGCCGAGCCACAGCTCCTTCAGTGCCCGGGAGCTGCAGAAAGAGAGGAGAAGCAGCCTCAGTGCCTCTGCTGCCCAGCCTGAGGGCAGAGCTCTGCACCCACACAGCCCTGGCCTCTGGGCAGAGCCACAGGGGCACCACAGAGATGCTGCTCGGCCCCCTGGTGGGACGTGGTAGCCAGACTCACCAGAATGTGACCACGCAGCGGCCACAGGGCCAGATGAGGATGAGGGATCGAGTGGCCTTCCCTTCCTCCTCCTCTCTGCCATCCGCCGCTGCCCCTTTGCCACGGCTTAGCACCTGGAGCTGACCCAGGACCAAGCGGAGCTTGGGGCGCAGGGCACCGCCGCGTCTGCAGAGAGGAGCGGCAAGGAGTGAGCTGGAGCCTTCCCCTCTGGCAGCTGCCCGCCAGCGGCATGGCCAGGGCTGAACGCAGCAGCAGGGTGCCAGGGGCAGTTTCTAGGGTGCAGGACCCGGGCTTGTGATCAAAGGTAGCTGGGGTCTGGGAGTCTTACTGGGCCTTGGCGATGACCAGGCAGTCGGCGAAGAGGAGCAGCTCCCTCTCCCTGCTCCGCCGGCCCCGCTTTACCCGCGCTCCCTGCCGGAGCAGTGGCTCCGGCTGCTGCCCGGGCTCAGAGGTGACCCTGCAGAGCAGACAGGGCGGAGCATGAGCACGGTGGCTTCGGCGGCTCCGCCTCTGCCCGGCTATCGCCAAGCCTCGGGGGAAACTCACCCGGAGCGGCAGCAATTGAGCTGGCCCATCCCGACCAGTCCGCAAGAGTGGTACCGGACTCGCTGATGGTGGTCAGGAGGAGCCCACTTGACTCCTCCAAGACTTCCAAGTGGCTCCTTCTCTCAGGAAACAACTTGCCAACGCTATCGGCAAAACGCCTTCCTCACCTGCTGGCAGAGCGTCCTGCCGCAGCACCGACCCAGTGGGTACTGTGCCCGTTGCCCGGGCAGCAGCAGGTAAACTCCAGCCAGCCGTTGGGACCCCAACGGTCACCCAGGAGAGCGCTGCTGGGGGAGGGCCACTGGGGGCTCTCCGCAGTGCCTCTCTCTTGTACTGGGGAGCCCAGGGCTGCTCAGAACTTCATGCATGGCCTCACCATGAGCAGAAGGGAAGGGTCACCCTCCGGCAGAAGCTGGCAAGGCTTTTCCCAGTGCAACCCAGGCTACCTCTGGCTGGCTTTGGGCATGGGCTGCTTGGTAGCTCTTGAGCAGTCTGGTGATCCTCAGGAACCTAGGATCTTGCCTGCCGTGCTATTTGTGTGCACCTGTACCTAATGCTCTCTCTTGGTATGGGACTGGGAGAGAGAGGATGCACCTGGCAGCGGAGTCCAGAGATGGACTTTCCTTAGCTCCAACTCTTTTCACACCAGCCTTGTTCTTTTTCACCTGGTGTCCATGTGGAAGATGGTGGTGTCACTTTCCTGGAAAGCTGGAGATGACTTAGCCACACGGAAGGATGTTCGGTGTGGTTGTAATATCTAAAGGACTTCAAATCTCCTGCAATTTTATCCAGTAGCTGTGACCGAGCAAATCTGACCCAGAGACTGCCAGTATGGAAGAGTTGCCAAGAATGGCTTGGCTCAGAGAGCCGAGAATGACTCCGGACTCCGTTTTCTCTCTCTTTGCTCCCTCTACTGGTCGATAGAACAAAAAGCACAGAGTGGCTTTGCCTCTGGTCCCCTGTAGCACTTCCCAACCATCACCTCCCACTCCTCTCAGGCAGGACAGTCACAGGCACACAGGATGTCAGGGGTTGGAAGGGACCCAAAGAGATCATCCAGTCCAACCCTACTTCCAGAGCAGGACCGTACAGTCTAGCTCAGGTCAGCCTATCTTGATATTGGGGACACTATATTTAATAGCTCAAGGCTTTTCCAACTTCTGACTTCTAAAATAGTCAAGTCTACCTGTGGCATCCGTGTAGATCTTCTCAAGCAACTAAGAAGCTGCTGATTAAAATGATATTAACTTCTGTATCTAGTTTTGGGGGCAGGTTTGGGGGAAATAAAATAACTATTTTTTATATAAATTCCCGACTCGGCCACATTAATTCCCTGCCTCCATAACAACCACGGCAGAGTAGAACTTCCCTTGATCTGCTGGACACTCTCTTCTTAATGACCCCAGGATCCCATTGGCCCTCTTAACCACAAGGACACATTGCTGTCCTCCAGGTGAGGCCTGTGAGGAGCTGATCTTTACCAGTTTCTTATCTCCAGTCCCCCTAGAGACTCTAAGATACTTCTGTTTGCTTAGAGAACTCACTGAGTTAGCACCTGACCACAGTCAAAAAATAAATAAATGACAGGATCACAGCAAACACCCAGCTGGAAGAGACCTCCAAGCTCATCCAGTCCAGCCCTCGAGCCAGCACTGCAGGGTCAACACTAAACCATGTCCCTAAGCACCAGCTTCACACACTGCTTAAACACTTCAGGGATGGTGACTCGACCACTACCCTGGGCAGACCATTCCAATCTCTGAGAACCCTCTCTGGGAAGGAATATTTCCTAGCATCCAGCCTGAACCTCCCCTGACACAGCTTGGAACCATTTCTTCTGCTCCTGTCCTTTGCCACCAAGCAGCAGAGGCTGCCCCCTCCTCACTCCAACCTCCCTTCAGGGAGCTGTAGCGAACAATGAGGTCTGCTCCAGCCTGAACACCCCCAGCTCCCTCAGCCCCTCCTCCTAGCCCAGGTGCTGCAGGCCCTTCATGAGTAATAAAAGATACTCCTGGTGAAATAAAGCGGGAGGCTGTAGCCAGGTGGGGTTGGTCTCTTCTCCCAGGCAACCGGCAACAGAACAAGGGGACACAGTCTCAAGTTATGCCGAGGGAAGTATAGGCTGGATGTTAGGAGGAAGTTCTTCACAGAGAGAGTGATTTGCATTGGAATGGGCTGCCCAGGGAGGTGGTGGAGTCGCCGTCCCTGGAGGTGTTCAAGGAAAGACTGCATGAGGCACTTAGTGCCATGGTCTGGTTGACTGAATAGGGCTGGGTGATAGGTTGGACTGGATGATCTTGGAGGTCTCTTCCAACCTGGCTGATTCTATTCTATATGTTGAGCTAGCAGTAAACGTTGCTGTCTTTTTGACTACAGGCACCCCAATGCACAGGTTTTTACCTCTCTAGTGGTCTGTGTGGGTTTTATTCAGAACAAGGCTGCTTAGACTCTTTAGACCAGCAGTGGGAAGAGTCCTCTTTAAGCATCTTTCTCACCCTCCTTTCTTCCCAGCCTCCTCTACGTTATTTTACCTATGGCAGAAGAGCTGCTTCACAGCTGTTCTGCTGAAGGACTCAGCAGTACCTTGTGCATTGCAGTAAGAGGCATTTCTTACAGGGCTCCTTCAAATCCTCTCTACAGCAGGCTCACCTCACTGCTGCAAACAGTTTTGAGGATTTTAAGGAAAAATGGTCTGTTGCTGGAGGTTAATGCTCACAATGAAGACAGAGGAGTCCTGGTGAGCTTTATTCCAATAAAGGGAGACTCCAAGGGATAATAATCCCTATGGAATCATAGAATCAACCAGCTTGGAAGAGACCTCCAAGCTCATCTAGTCCAACCTATCACTAAGTGCCTCATCCAGTCTTTTTTTGAACACCTGCTGGGATGGTGACTCCATGTCTGCAATTCCTGGAAGGCACAGCCTCCCTTTTATCCTAGATTCCTTGACACTCCTGGACACAATTTTCCCTCTCCCTTTCCCCAATGGCTGAGGTACTTGGAATTTACAGCCTTCCCAATCCGCCTCCTGCATGTGCCCCTTTACAGGTAACCCCTCCTGCCTCACACATCATATGGCCATTTGAATCAGAGAACTTCCTATTCAGCTGTCTGCTAAGCCTGATATCTCTTAAGAGGTTCAGCAGTTCATGCCAGTCACTCTCTCTGGAAAGAACTCCCTCCTAACATCCAGCCTAGACCTCCCCTGGCACAACTTCACACTGTGTCCCCTTCTCTTGCTGGTTGCCTGGGAGAAGAGACTGACCAATTCTGTCTGAAATTAACTTTTTGGCTCAAGTTGATTACAGTTGGATGGAAATCTTCAGTATTTGTTTGCCCATTAGGCACAGCCTTTCAAAGCAAAGGGATGATCTTGGAGGTCTCTTCCAACCTGTTTGATTCTATGAATTGACTCAATGTTAGTCTGCTTTGAAAATGTCAAACCAGTTGTTTTCAGAATACTGGCAAAGAAAGAAAGTTGAATTGGGTTCACTGAACTGGGAATCGTTGATTTAGCTTTCATGTGTGAGGTTTCAGAATTATCTATTATTTTCTAATGTACAGTGGGTTTGGCTTTTTCGCCTCTCTATTAATGACTAAGATGTTTTAAGGATTTGAGTGCTTAACTAAAGAAATATGCTTTCAAGATGTACATGACCAGCAAAGATCATAACCATTAAGGAAACCAGAACGAAGTGACTGTATCTAGGGTGCCTGACTGTATCTAGAAGTGCCTGATCTAGGGTAGGGTGTCCCTGCCCATGGCAGGGGGGTTTGAACTAGATGATCCTTGTGGTCCCTTCCAACTCTGACTGAGATTAAGAAGAAAATGAGGGTGAGGACTTGTATAGGTAGATGTGAGGAGACTGATCCAGCCATTTTTGGTACAATCACAGAGAAGCAGAATGAAGATTTCTCATCCATTCAAGTTTCCTTTACATTTAGATCTGAATGTGCAATGTTTGCCTTTTCTCCCCCGCTGCTATAATACAGTTGCTATTGCATAGGAAAAGGCTGATTTGTGGTGCACTTTTAACTGGCATGAACTGCTCTTGCCTGCAACATCAGAGAAAATATTGCAAGGCTTTGTTATAAGGCAGTGGGAAATTAATGCAGCTCAGAAAAGCCATGTTCTGTTGGCTGGTGGTAAACGCGACATTTTTTGGCCACGGGTGCCTCCCAGTGCAGGGGAAGGAGGCAGAGAGAAATGCCTGGGCTAGTGTGAGACGTGAACTGAGCTCTTCCAGCGCGGGTGCTGCCGATGCTCTCTCCGCATCCCGGGTACCCGACAGGGGCCAAACCCGCTCCGCGGCGGCCCCTTCGTCACCTATGCTCAGCCACCTCCCTTTGCAAGGCTTCCCAGCGCCTCCCGGGAGAACTCCGGGCGACACTGACCTGGCTACCCGGCCAGGCCTCCATGTCCCCCGGCTCCCGGAGGAGGGTCTGCGCTCCCCCGATGCCCTCTAGCCCGGCGGCGAGAGGAATTCTCCTTGCTGGGGGCGGCCCTGCGCAGAGGACGGAGCCGCGCCGCCCCGCAGGCCTCACTGGGCAGCTCCCGGGAGGCGCAGCCAAGGGTTAACAGCGCCGAGCCGAGCGGCCCCTCGCACAGCAGCCCCGCAGCGCCGCCGCCCCCCGCCCCTTCCCCCTCGGCCCCGCCGACACCGCAGGTTCGGCCTCTGCCCGGTGCCGCCGCTGCCACCTCCTCGGCCTCTGCCCGCCGCCACGCACATGGCCCCGGTAAGTCGGCCGGGCGGAGCGCGGCTCCTTTGCGCCCGCCGCAACAAAAGCGAGGCGGCGCCGGCCGGGACGGGCGAGCGCAGCTCCGCCGAGTACCGGGTTGAGGGCGCTGGGGCTCTGCCGAGGCACCCGAGGGAGCCGGGCTGGGGGAGTAAAGGGGCTGGGAATTGCTCCGTACTGCGGCCCTCGGTCGGGGCGGGCAGGTGGCAGCGGGCCGCGCCCGTACTACGCGGGCACGGCCGGCGAGGAGCGGGCGGGCACTGCGGGAGGGAGCGACTCCGCCGCCCTCACTCCCCGCTGCCACCACCCATCCGGTGGGAGGGAGCGCAGCCGAAGGGTGGCCCTGGGATCACGGGTACGGGGCTGTTGCATCGTGCAAGGCCCGGTCGGAGCGATCTGATAAGGAAAATCGTTTGCTTTGCTGAGGCCAAATCTGGCAGCCCCCAGCGTGTACCGACCCACAGGTGAGCGGGCACGGCAAGAAGGGCTGCTGCAAGAACTGCCCTGGCAGTGCCTTGCTGCTGGGGCTGCAGGAGCTGTCATCGCCCCGGCAGCTGCAGGGCACCTGAAGCTCTGGTGCCACAGGCAGGGATCCAGCAGCTTTGGGCTTTCTAGGGAGATCTTTTTTGTTAGAGCTCCAACCCAGTAATGACTGTGCACTGCACAGTCCTTCGTGAAAGAGAGCAAGAGCTCCTGTGCAAGGGCTTGCACCCTTCCCACGTGGGCTCTACCTTCAGCCTCACTCGTCTGTGTTTGTGTCACCCAGCCCTGTCCAATCAACCAGACCATGGCACTAAGTGCCTCATCCAGGCTTTTCTTGTGTATATATATTCACACATACTTCCAAAGAAGACTTCCTTAATGTTCCTGCATGGAAACACCAGTATTTGGTGAAGAAAGGCCAGTGTTCTCACATGACATTCATCTACTGCCACAACAAACCCCATCTCTCTGCTAGGGACAGATCCCTGGGATCATAGGCCACAGCTGCTGCCTGCTGCTGGAGGAGTGGAAACAGCTTCTCCCCAGGGAGTGATGCCCACTGAATTCACTGTGCAAGAGGTGTTGGGGGGCAGGAAGAAGCTTCAGGCTGACACAAAGCCAACCAAATGTTAGCTCTCCATTTTATCAGGGATCTTCTTTTACCACAATGGTGTTACACGGATGGGGAGGTCTCCCTCTCTACCCTCAAGAGGGCCTGGCAACCCACTTCTGTCGTGATACTCTGCTCTGGTGTGCCAGTGAGGAGCCAGTTTGGATTGTTTCTCATTTTGAAAGAAAGAGATGGTGGCTTAACATTTGTTTTTCTGACGAACACCCAGTCCTGAGTAATTCTACAGTTGTTCCTGGTGTCACGGTGGGAATCCATGTGACCAAAGTGGGGCAGCACCATAGAACTGCAGATCTGGCAATCACATGTGCAGTTTTAAAAGCATTTTCTTTCTGTGACCTGTACATTTCTGGGCCATCAGTGAGCCCTCAGCATCTCAAAATGCTTCTGTACAAATACCACTGCACAAATGTAATGCTAAAGCTAAAAATGGGTGACCTAGTTTTCTGTCCCACAAGCCCCACTCCCACACAGTGTGCTCCTGCTTTGAAAAGAGATCCTTGAGAAGAGGGACTGCATGTTGGCTGTCAAAACTGGCCAAACTAAATCATCTTGGTGTTCATGCTTAAACAGGTTTGTGTGACTGGCTTTTCCTGCTCACCACTAGCCCTGCAAACTCCCATCTGGAACACAGGATAGGAAGTTCTGCCTTTGGACTGCCTCTGTCAACAATATATGGGCAGACTGAAGTCTCTTCTTTCACCCAGACCTGTGCATGCTTGACTGAGCCACTGAGAGCAACCAAGCAAAATATTCCTTTGCCTGGTAAAGGCAAGAAACAGGACTCCAGAAGGCCGCAGAGAGCAGCCCAGTTGGGAAGGTGGCATTTTTCCTCAGACTGCAGACCAGAGTGGCATTAACTGCATTATGGCATTAACTGCATTATTCATCCCTTGTACTTGGCACTGGTCAGGCCACAGCTTGAGTGCTGTGTCCGGTTCTGGGCTCCTCAATTCAAGAGAGAAGTTGAAGTACTGGAAGGTGTCCACAGGAGGGCGACAAAGCTGTTGAGGGGCCTGGAGCACAGCCCTGTGAGGAGAGGCTGAGGGAGCTGGGGGTGTGCAGCCTGCAGAAGAGGAGGCTCAGGGCAGAGCTCATTGCTGTCTACAGCTACCTGAAGGGAGGCTGTAGCCAGGTGGGGTTGGTCTCTTCTCAGGCAAGGAGTAACAGAAGGGGACACAGTCTCAAGTTGTGCCAATGGAGGTCTAGGCTGAATGTTAGGAGGAAGATCTTCACAGAGAGAGTGATTTGCATTGGAATGGGCTGCCCATGAGGGTGGTGGAGTTGCCATCCCTGGAGGTGTTCAATAAAAACCTGCATGAGGCACTTATTGCAATGGTCTGGTTGATTGGACAGAGCTGGGTGCTAGGTTGGACTGGATAAGCTTGGAGGTCTCTTCTAACCTGGTTGATTCTATAATTCTATATGCAGGGTATGATAAAGATGAAGTACACTCCAGGTGAATCTAATACTTCCAAGAGACCCTATCCAAAAGAAATCAAATCCTCTGTACTTGTAAGCAAAGACTATGGCTAGAAGGGTAGGAGGCATAACCAACCAGAGTGTGGCTTTTTGTTCCTTTCACACTGATGATTGTTTCAGTGTTTCATTGGTTAGTTCACTGCTGTGAGGTGCATACCCTGGACCAGTGCTATAACTTCCTTTGTACTACCAATGTTTTTCAGTCCTGAGTATTGAAAAAAGTCCAATGACTTTGGGACTTGGTATAAGTGGTGTGGTGGTGTCTGCTGAGACCTGCACATCACCTGAAACAAAACCTGAGAGGTCTATCTTGCCACATTCACCTCATGTTCATTATCAATTCTGTTCAGTCCAGAAGGTGACAGGACCTCGGGCAACACAAAGGGCAGGCTTCATCAAGAAAGTCTTATGAGAGCTGAACTGCATCTCTTTCCCTCCAGAAAGCTCATAGGAAGTACCTTCCAGGACGCTGATCAAAGACAGGACTGCAAGCAGGAGCTGGAGACAGAAAGTCAAGTGGAGGTGGCTTTTGGAACAAGACAGGGGATGGTAACGCCCTGTGAGATGGAACTCTGGGAGTGTGAGGGTAGTGGTAGAGCCCATATCAGCAAGGTCATCTTTGCTGGGGATGAGGCAGACCCACCCATCTACAGGAACAGTGCCGTTTGGATTCAGCAGATGGGAAAGAAAACCTACGAGTGTCCTGAGTGCAGGAAGAGCTTCAGCCAGAGCTCGTATCTGAGCCAGCACCAAAGGATCCACCTGGCAGAGAAGCCCTTCAGCTGCTCTGAATGTGAGAAGAGTTTCACCCGCAACTCAGACCTCGTCAAACACCAGCGGATCCACACCGGTGAGAAGCCCTACCAGTGCAGCGAGTGCGACAAGACCTTCAGCCAGAGGTCCAACGTGATCAGGCACCAGCGGACCCACACGGGAGAGAGACACTACCAGTGCAGTGAGTGTGGGAAGAGCTTCAGCCAGAACTCTCACCTAATTGTCCACCAGCGAAGCCACAAGGGTGAGAAACCCTTCAATTGCCCTAAGTGTGAGAAGAGCTTCAGCGACCGCTCTTCCCTGATCATACACCAGAGAGTTCACACTGGAGAGAAGCCCCACAAGTGCCAAGAATGTGGGAAGTGTTTCCGGGACAGCTCAGCCATCATTCGGCATCAGAGGATCCACACAGGAGAGAAGCCCTACGAGTGCAGCCGGTGCGGGAAGAGCTTCCGGCAGAGCTCCTCGCTGGTCACCCACATGCGAACGCACACGGGCGAGAGGCCCTACAAGTGCCCTGTCTGCGGGAAGGGCTTCAGCCAGAGCTCGGCGCTCACCACCCACCGCCGCATCCACGGGGGAAAGGCCTTGCCCACCTACCGCCGTGGCCTTCTGTCCAGCCCCTGCCAGTGTGCTGAGTGCGGCCGGAGGTGCAGTGACCGCTCCGCTCTCGCCAAGCACCAGATCGGGCACGCTGAGGAGCGGCCTCACATCTGTGTGGAGTGTGGGGACAGCTTCCGACGCAGCTCGGCTCTCAACGTGCACCTGAGGATCCACCGTGGGGAGAGACCCTACAAGTGTGAGGAGTGTGCGAAAACGTTCAGGCACAGCTCAGCCCTTGGCACCCACCTGAGGATCCACGCAGGAGCCAAACCCTATGAGTGCAGTGAGTGTGGGAAGCGCTTCCGGAAAAGCTCCACACTCATGGTGCATCTGAAAGTCCACACAGCCCAGCAGCACTACGAATGTGCTGTGGGGAGGAGAACCCTCAGCTCCCTCTCGCTGCTGCCACAGGGCTGGAACAGCTGTTCACAGAAGGAAAACAAAAGCAGTGTTTAGGGGTAGCTGGAGGAAATGTGTGATGAGAGCTATGGTGGGAAGAGGCTGGTTGGAAACTCTAACGTCAGGGTTGGGTGCTGAACCCCAGCAGCACAAAAAACATTAGGAGATCTGGAAGAAGGGAGCTGACCCTAAGAGCCAAGTGCTGGCGGGTTAGGATGTGTGCTGAAAGCCTGAGGAACAGGCACCATTGAGGACTGTGGTAGAACAACTCAGAGAGAACGAGGCTTGTAAAGTAACTTCACAACTTAAGCCAGTGCCAAAAAGTTCCAGGTTGGTTCTGACTCAAACCTTTGTCTCATTAGACACTGTGGTAGTCTAAGGAACTCTCTTTGTATCACTGTCCCTTATTTATCATGAATGTAGTAAGTTTACTCAGTGGTTGACAAGGTGCTGACAAATCTTTCGAGTCTAAGAGTTTGGAACTGGATGGTCTTTGAGGTCCCTTCCAACCTAAACCTACGATTGATCTATTTGTATTTTCTTCCTCTTTCCTAAATCTTAAATGTGACAATAAAGTCCTACCTCTGCCTGCAAAGCCTGAGTGACATGATAGCTGGGTGATGCAGAGCTGCCTGGGCTGTTCCCAGAAAACATGGAAGTGCAGGCATTTCCAGTGGGAATGCTGCCCATTATTGATCTGTGGCAGCTTCTCCCAAACTCATCCTGGGTGGTTTGAAACATCTGGGGGGGTTGGGGCTGTTCAGCATGGAGAAAAGCCTCTGGGGAGACCTTAAAGCAGCCTGTCAGTAGTTGAAGTGGGCTACAGGAGAGCTGGGGGAGGAACTTTATACAAGGGCTGGTCAAGGGAGGTGCTTCTCTCCTTGACTCTGCTCTCATGAGATCCCACCTGGAGTACTGTGTGCAGTTCTGGAGCCCCCACCACAAGACATTGAATTGTTGGAGCAAGTCCAGAGGCGGCCATGAAGATGCTCAGAGGGCTGCAGCAGCTCTGCTATGGGCACAGGCTGAGAGAGCTGGGGTTCTGCAGCCTGGAGAAGGCTTCAAGGAGACCTTGGAGTGGTCTTCCAGTATCTGAAGTGGGCTACCAGAGGGCTGGGGAAAGACTGCTGACAAGGTCTTGTAATGACAGGGTGAGGGGTAATGGGTTTAAACTGGCAGAGGGGAGATTTTAACTGGAAAGGGCTCCTCAATTCAAGAGAGAAGTTGAAGTACTGGAATGCGTCCAGAGGAGGGCGACAAAGCTGTTGAGGGGCCTGGAGCACAGCCCTGTGAGGAGAGGCTGAGGGAGCTGGGGGTGTGCAGCCTGCAGAAGAGGAGGCTCAGGGCAGAGCTCATTGCTGTCTGCAACTACCTGAAGGGAGGCTGTAGCCAGGTGGGGTTGGGCTCTTCTGCCAGGCAAGCAGCAACAGAACAAGGGGACA
>WAAF01001408.1:36142-92730 GCA_013400475.1 Tricholaema leucomelas
CGGCCAAGGCCCGGCAGCTCCGGGGCAGGCTCTTCCATTCCCCCGGCCAAGGCCCGGCAGCCCCGGGGCAAGGGCAGGCTCTTCCATTCCCGCGGCCAAGGCCCGGCAGCCCCGGGCAGGGCAGGTTCTTCCGCTGCCCCGGCCAAGGCCCGGCAGGCGCAGGCCCCTCCGCCGCGCTGGGCGGCGGCCGTCCCCGGGCCGTCAGAGGGAGGGGGCGGGGCGTCTCCGGCGGTCGGTTCGAAGCGGGGTGGCGGCAGCAAGATAGGAAGCGGGGCCGCGGCGGCGGCGAGATGGAAAGCAGGGCTGCGGCGGAGGTGCGGCCCGTGTGCCCGCAGGCGGCGGGTGGCACGGAGCCGGGCCCGTGGGGAGGCCGGTTCCCGTTCCCCTACGCGCCCTACCTCATCCAGGAGCAGTTCATGGCGGCGCTGTACAGCGCGCTGGAAGCAGGCTGTGTCGGCATCTTCGAGAGCCCCACGGGCACGGTGAGGCGAGACGGCAGCAGGGAGCAGGCGGCCGGAGGCCTCTCTGGGGTGGGGACGGTGGTACCCTGGGAAGGGGCCAGGTGTGGGCCTGGTGGCGCTCGGGAGGGTCCGTCACCGAGTGGGTGGTCCCTGTGGCGGGGCAGTGTGGTGTGAGTGTTCCGGTCCTGGGAGCCTCTTGCTGCTTTCTTTACGGCAGGGAAAGTCGCTGAGTCTTATCTGCGGGGCCCTCTCCTGGCTCCGAGACTTTGAGGAGAAAAAGCAGCAGGAGGAGGCTCGACTCCTGGCACTTGAGGACGGCGGGCAGGAAGGGAAGAAACTGGTGACTTCGGTGGAGCCAGGACACCCAGCCAACAAAGACACCGCTGGAGAACCGGACTGGGTCACAGCCTTTGTGCAGAAGAAAGAAGAGCGAGACATGGTGGACAGGCTAAAGGTTGAGAAACCTTCATATGTAGAGGATGGGGAAAATGATAAGGTGTGAGAGAAAGGATGATAGGTGAGATGATGGCTGGAAGAACACAGGAGGCAAACTGCTTTTACAGGACTTTCAGTTGTGAGGGATGAGGCATTGCCGTGTAGACTGTAAGATAGGAACTCTGTAGCTCTGAGTAACAGGTGTGTGCTTCGGGACAAGTGGTCTGTGTAGTGACTTTTCTTTCAGAGTTAACTTTTCTCTATGTTCAGAGCACAGGAAAATAATTATACCCAGGGTCTAGGACTTCATCCTTTCTTCAGTCTCTCTTTCTTTCAGGAAGAGCAGATGAGGAGGAAGAAGCGAGAAGATCATCTTGAGAAGACTCGCCATAACGTGCAGCTAAAATACGCAGCAAAGAGGAAGGTGAGTTACCCCGTGGAGAGCTTCTGCTTTGCTTACCTCAAGTATTGCTCATACTTGCTTGTGTCAGCGACTTCACAGTGAATTCTCTTTGTATTAGGCTGCTGAAATTTGCCATCCAAAGGTTTGGGTTAGAGAGATGTGGCAAAGCAGTCTGTGTGCAGAGAATGTCCTGTGGCAGTGTTGGCGTGTGGATAGCAAGGGTGTGTGTCCTGATGGCCTTCTAGCCCTCTGCTTTTGCTTTTAAAATTGTCAGACTTGGACTTTCATTTTTTAATCTGTTTTAAGAGCTTTTGGGAACAGAAGACACTCTTCCCCCCCAAAAAAATACCCCAGCAGTCAGCCAGGTCAGGCTTTGGTTGTACTTTGCTTACCAATGGGGGGGGGAAGTACTTCTGCTTGCTTAACTAAAGCTATTGTGCTCTTCAGAAATGTCTCTTTTGTACTTATATAAAGTTCACAGACAGAGTTTCCTGTCCCTTAGATGAGTGACTGACCTCAGTACTCTTGACTCAGAGAGTTCTGCTTGATATAAATCAGTCTTCCCAGAAACACCTGCTCCAGGTCCCCAAAGAGGCAGATGTTTTAGGCTGCCAGGCTATTCATTTCTCATGTGCTCTGTCTCAAGTACTGGGGGTCGGGGTGGATGAAAAGCTCAACATGAGCTGGCAGTGTGAGTGCAGCCCAGACAGCAGTTGTATGCTGGGCTGCAGCAAGAGTAGTGTGACCAGCAGGGCAAGGGAGGGGATTCTGCTCCTTTACTCTGCTCTTCTCAGACCCTACCTGGAGTCCTGTGTGCAGTTCTGGAGCCCCCAACACAAGAAGGACATAGAACTGTTGGAATGAGTCCAGAGGAGGGCCACAAAGATGCTCAGAGGGCTGCAGCAGCTCTGCTCTGAGGACAGGCTGAGAGAGTTGGGGCTCTGCAGCCTGTAGAAGAGAAGGCTTTGAGGATACCTTAGAGTGGCCTTCCAGTATCTGAAGGGAGCCTACAGGAGGGCTGGGGAGGGACTATTGACAGGGTCTTGTAATGACAGGACAAGGAGCAATGGGTTTAAACTGGCAGAGGGGAGATTCAAACTGGATGTTAGGGAAGGGTTCTTTGCAGTGAGGGTGGTGAGACACTGGCACAGGTTGCCCAGGGAGGTTGTGGCACACAGAAGCACCCTCTATGATTCACTGGGGCTTACCCAGCAAGCCATTCCCAGTGTGAGACTGCTGTCTCTTGAGCTGTCTGTGGCATAAGGCAATGTGCCTGCTACCTCTTGTGCTGTATGAGAAGTAATGTGATTGTGTGTTCCTTTCAGAGAGCTGAGGAGGATGAGACGAGGCGGCTTCTGCAGCTCAGCAAGGAGCTTCTGTCAGAGGGGGATGGAGCAGATGTTCTAGAGAAGCTGGATCACAATGATGAGGAGCTCATTCTTGCTGAATATGAGAGTGATGAAGAAAAGAAACTGGTATCTGGGTAAGGACAGGGGCTGAGGGGATTCCATGCCAAAGAAAAGTTTTCTGTGGCACTTTTGGCTTGGCGTGGATGTGGAAGAGCCTCCCCATCCTAGCTGTGTAAGGTAGTGGTTGTTCTGGGGGTTGGTGGGTTTATTTGGTTGGCTTGCTGGGTTTGGTGCTGTTTGGTTGTGGGGTCTGGCTTTTTTGGCTGTTTTTTAAATGATTTATTATTTGGTTTGGTTTTTTTAAGCTTTTGTTTGACTGGAGTGACCTGAAGTATTCCCTGAGAAAGTGCATCTTTGTTAGAATGTGTGGCAATGTCCTGCTTGTATACATTCCTAGTTTCCCAAAGAGTGCCTCTGGATGCTGAGTGAATCCCTTGAGATCAAGTTCCTTGCATTAAGAAAGCAAAATGTTCAACATCTTTGTGGATGCCATGGACAGAGGCATTGAGTGCAGGCTCAGCAAGTTTGATGACAACACCAAGCTGTGTGGTGCAGCAGACAGGCTGAGGACAGGGATCCATCCAGAGGGACCTGGACAGGCTGGAGAGGTGGGCACAAGCCAACCTCAGGAGGTTCAACAAGATCAAGTGCAGGGTCCTGGAACTGAGTTGAGGCAATGCCAAGCACAAATCCAGGCTGGGCAGTGAGTGGCTGGAGAGGACCCCTGAGGAGAGAGACTTGGGGGTGCTGCTGGACAAGAAGCTCAACAGGAGCCAGCAGTGTGCACTTGCAGCCCAGAAAGACAAGCAGAGCCTGGGCTGCAGCAGGAGAAGTGTGGCCAGCAGGGCCAGGGAGGTGATTCTCTCCCTCTACTCTGTTCTGGTGAGACCCCACCTGGAGTACTGCATCCAGTTCTGGAGCCCCCATTACAAGAGGGATGTGGAGATGCTGGAGTGTGTCCAGAGAAGGGCCAGGAGGATGCTCAGAGGGCTGCAGCAGCTCTGCTGTGAGGACAGACTGAAAGAATTGGGGCTGTGCAGGCTGGAGAAGAGGAGGCTCCCAGGTGACTTTCTTGTGGCCTTCCAGGATCTGAAGGGGGCCTACAAAAAGGCTGAGGAGGGACTTTTCAGGTTATCAGGGAATGACAGGACTGGGGGGAATGGAGCAAAGCTGGAGATGGGTAGGTTCAGGCTGGCTGTGAGGAAGAAGTTGTTGAGCATGAGAGTGGTGAGAGGCTGGAATGGGTTGCCCAGGGAGGTGGTTGAGGCCTCATCTCTGGAGGTGTTTAAGGCCAGGCTGGATGAGGCTGTGGGCAGCCTGATCTAGGGTAGGGTGTCCCTGCCCGTGGCAGGGAGGTTGGAACTGGCTGATCCTTGTGGTCCCTTCCAACCCTGACTGATTCAGTGATTCTAAAATGGAACTCAGGGCATCAGAGGAAGCTACCAGTCCTGCAAATGAGCACTGGCATCTCTTGATGCTCTAAAAGGAGAGATGGTTAAGTTTCTGAAGTGCCAGCTTCAGCATGAAAAGCTTGTACACACTTTTATTCTCCCCTGTGTTTGCTTTCTGCAGGAAGGCAGAAGCCACACTTCAGCATGAAAAGTCAAATACATTTGAAATACAAATTTACTAATTAGCATCAGGGCAGATCCCCCCCTGCCTTAAAAACTGCAAGAGACTTTACTGCCTTTATATTTAGTTTATCAAACATTAAACTGCTGTTGCCTTTGAACTCTGTCTACAGCAGCTAAGTATCTTCTTGAAGCTTTATGCAATAGCTTGAGGGTGGTAAATTTTCTCTGAAGGGGCAATCTTACATAAACAAATAAGCTTACCAAAGGATAGTGTAGCACTGAATATGTTATGCACAGGGCTTAGAAGCCCCAGATTTCAAAGGCAAAAGCCCCAGCTAAAGACACAGCCCTGCAGACCTTCTTTTAAAGAGCACACTTACACCATTGTTCAGAACTTGATTTGTTTTTTTCTTCCTGAGTTAGGATGTGAAGCTCTTGAGGTGATACAAGTATCTCTCTTGAGACCTTTGTGTGTAGTAGAGCATCATCGGTTTCTAACTGTCAGTGAACTACTGAACAGAAGCTGTTTGAACTTTCTCTTTTCCTTAGGCTTGAAGAAGATGATGGTGATTTGGAAGAGGAGCATGTGACTAAGGTGAGATGAGGAAAATTAATAGAATAGAATCAACCAGGTTGGAAGAGACCTCCAAGCTCAGCCAGTCCAACCTAGCACCCAGCCCTAGACAGTCAACCAGACCATGGCACTAAGTGCTTCATCCAGGCTTTGCTTGAATGCCTCCAGCGATGGTGACTCCACCACCTCCCTGGGCAGCCCATTCCAATGCCAATCACTCTCTCTGGCAAGAACTCCCTCCTAACATCCAGCCTAGACCTCCTCTGGCACAGCTTGAGACTGTGTCCCCTCGTTCTGTTGCTGCTTGCCTGGGAGAAGAGACCAACCCCACCTGGCTACAGCCTCCCTTAAGGTAGTTGTAGACAGCAGTGAGGTCTGCCCTGAGCCTCCTCTTCTGCAGGCTGCACACCCCCAGCTCCCCCAGTCTCTCCTCATAGGGTTTGTGCTCCAGGCCCCTCACCAGCCTTGCTGCCCTTCTCTGGACACCTTCCAGCACCTCAACATCTCTCTTGAATTGAGGAGCCCAGAACTGGACACAGCACTCAAGGTGTGGCCTGACCAGTGTTGAGTCCAGGGGCAGAATAACCTCCCTTGTCCTACTGGCCACACTGCTCCTGATCCAGGCCAGGATTCCATTTGCTTTCTTGACCACCTGGGCACACTGCTGGCTCATCTTCATCTACTATCTACCAGTACCACAGGTCCCAATGAGCAGAGTTCTGGCTTCTTTGCACCCTTGTTTCAGAGGGATTTAGGAATTGGCATCCAAGAACTGCCAGATTTGTTGATAACAGCAACCAGTTCTGCCGTGCTCCCTGCTTCTGGGCTACACTGTCTGCCTAAGCAGCTTGCTCTGCTAGCACTGCTGAATTTTTGCTGTGGCTTGCTGTAAAAACACACTACAAGGAGCAGGTTTTTGTTACTCTCCAGTGGAAAGTCTCTGTCTTTATAGGAACTGTGCTGGTTTGAGCCTAGCTGGGATATTTTAGTGAGAGGAATTAGATGATTAGGCTGTGCAAAGGAAACAGTGGGGATGTCTGCTTCACTCAGAGGCTTGCTGAGATGTCTAGAAACAGGAACACAAACATAGATAACAGAGTTGCTCTCTGGCTTTAGTTGCCTCCCCTCTCTCCCTAACCTGCTGTCTGTGTGACTAATCCCTCTGCTTCCTAACCCCCCTGACCAGTTCTCCAAACTAATCTTGAACATAAGGCAAAGTCTGGGATAAGATAGAGGGGTGGAAAGGAGGTGGAAGGGTGGTTGGGAGCCCCTCCTGGGGACTCTGGTTTCTGGCAGGGCTGTTGTGTTTCTGTATTACCTTTACCTTTCATATTTCTGTCTATAGCTGTAGATATTGTAACTATCTGCTTGTGTATTGTGCTAAGCTGTGAATATAAAGCTTCATTCTTTAATTTCCAGCTGCTGAGTCTAGTCTGGGTGATTTTTCTTAAGTGGGGGGGTGGGTAACACCCAACCCATCACAGGAACCTTGGAAAATTAAACAGAAGCAAAGGCAAATGCATAGGAGAAAACAAAGATGAGGCTGCAAGCCTCAGCAGTTGTGACACTCAAGAGATGTGCCTTCCCTCATGGTTTTGAAGGCTTGAGCACCCTGCTAAGGTGCTTGACTGCTTCTTTGTGGGATTGATTGTAGGTAGACAATTAACTTCCATGTTCTTCCTGTCTCCTCTTTCTTCTTCCTCGCTGCAGATCTACTACTGCAGCCGCACTCACTCCCAGCTGTCTCAGTTTGTGCGTGAGGTGCAGAAGAGTCCCTTTGGCAAAGGCACCCGGCTGGTCTCCTTGGCATCCAGGCAGGTGGGTGGTGGTGTTCACAAGGGACCCAGGGTGCCTCTGTGAGGAAGTGTGAGGATGCAAGGCCACAGGAGGTGTGTCAAGCATTAATTCAGTTGCCTGCTTTAAAACTAGCCACAGAGCCGTGTGGTGCACGTTTTTGTTTTGGTCATTCAATCATTTGATGTAAATGCAAAGATCTATTTGATCTTTTCTCATGTGGAACATTCTGGATGGCTGAGTCCTTGGGAAGGTGCTCCCCTCAGTATCACATCCAGCTGCTGTGTAGCAGTGAGCCATCTCACTGCACGTTTTCCCATGTTTCCTCTCCTTGCCGTGATGTGTTTGGAGCGTAGTTGTAGCAGTTGGGATAGAATCATAGAATGGTTTAGGTTGGAAGGGACCTCAAAGATCATCCAGTTCCAACCCCCTGCCATAGGCAGGGACACCTCCCACTAGAACAGGTTGCTCAAGGCCTCATCCAACCTGGTGCTGAACACCTTCAGGGAGGTTGTGGAGCACAGAAGCACAGAATGTGATCTTTGATCATGTTCTGTGCTTCTGTGCTCCACAACCTCCCTGGGCAACCTGTGCCAGTGTCTCACCACCCTCACTGCAAAGAACCTTTTCCTAACATCCAGTTTCAATCTCCCCTCTGCCAGTTTAAACCCATTCCTCCACATCCTGTCATTACAAGACCTTGTCAATAGTCCCTTCCCAGCCTTCCTGTAGGCCCTCTTCAGATACTGGAAGGCCACTCCAAGGTCTTGAAATAGGCAGCATCTCACTAACAAACTTTTCTGGTTTGGAATGTGACCCGAGATTGCTTTAAAGAAAACTTGAGGTTTACAGCAAAGGCTCAACAAGAGGCACTCAGCTGCTCACTGACCTCTTACTGCTTCCTCTCTTTGCATGTGAAAGAACCTGTGTGTGAATGAGGAGGTTCGACGCCTGGGGGCTCTTCAGATCATCAATGACCGCTGCATGGAGATGCAAAAGAACAAACACGGTAGGAACACTTCCAGCCTGGGAAAGCAATCACTGATAAAGCTGGTAGCAGAGTCTAGAGGCAGTGTGCAGTGTCCATCAGATTCAGCAAGAGTTTGAAATGGCAGCTTAGAGGAGTAGAGCTAGAGATTCTCAGCACTTTTACTTGTCTTGACCTTCAGGCTTAGATACTGTGATCTTTATCTTCTGTGTGTCTTTAATTGATCAGGACTTCAACAATAGCAGAATACTTCTGCCCAGGGAGGTAGTGAAATCACCATCCCTGGAGTTGTGTAAAAAAAAAAAAGTGGATGTAGTGCTTGAGGTTATGGTCTAGTGGTGAAGGATGCTGGGATGAAGGTTGGGCTGCTTGATCCTGGTGCTCCTTTCCAACCATAGCGATTCATAGTGATTGATTTGGTTTAGTCAAGGACTTGGCAGTGTGAAACTAATGATTGGACTCGATGGCCTTGAAGGTCTTTTCCAATCTAAGAAATTCTGTGATTCTCTTTGTAGCTCAGTAGTAGAAGTGTTGGGAAATGCCACATGGCTAAATAAAGTGGCAAGAGCAGTGCCCACTGTGGAACTGGAAATGTTACAGCTGAGTAGTTTTACAATAGATGAGAGGTCAAAAATATACCTGGGCAAGCCTGCTTTGGAACCCAGGAGGTTCTGCAAAGTGGTTGCTTTAGGCTGCTGTGCTAGTTTGAGGCAAATTGGAATATTTTAGTGAGGAAAATTAGATTATGGGCTGTGAAAAGAAAACAGTGGTGACGTCTGCTTCACTCAGAGGCTTGCTGAGAAGTGTAAAGACAAGGACACAAGCATAGATAAGACAGAGTGTGTGTGTCTCTGTCACTCAGAGTCTGTGTTTCTCCCTGGGCTGTTTCTGTGTGACTAATCCTGCTTCTAGCCTCTCTTGCTGATCCTCCACACTCACTTTGCATGTAAGGCAAACTCTGGGATAAGGTAGAGGGGTGGGAAGAAGGTGGAAGGGTGGTTGGGAACCCCTTCTGGGGACTCTGGTTTCTGGCAGGGCTGTTGTGTTTCTGTATTACCTTTACCTTGTCTATTTCTGTGTACAGCTGTAGGTATTGTAACTATCTGCTTGTGTATTGTGCTAAGCTGTGAATATAAAGCTTCATTCCTTAACTCCCAGCTGGCTGAGTCTTGCCTGGGTGATTTCACAGCTGCTATGTGTTGCTTAGGGTTTTCTTTTCCTTTCTGCTGTCAGAAAAGAAGAGTGATGAGGAGAAGGCAGGGCAGAAGAGACGCGCGAGCCGCCCCACCACCACCTGCCCCTTCTATTCCTATGAGCAGATGCAGCTTCTGCGCGATGAAGTTCTCGTGGAGGTGAAGGACATTGAGCAGTTGGTGGCTCTGGGGAGGGAGACCAAAGCCTGCCCATACTATGGGAGTCGCTATGCCATTCCTGCTGCTCAGGTAAGGGCAACACCAGTTGTACTAGTGCCAGGGGCTCTAAGAATGAACTGTCTGCTCCTTTCAGTTCTTCTAGAATAGAATAGAGTAGAAGGAAAGAAACCTATAGAATAGAATCAGCCAGTTTGGATGAAACCTCCAGTCCAACCTGGCACCCAGCCCTAGCCAGTCAATCAGACCATGGCACTAAAAGCCCCAGCCAGGCTTTTCTTGAGCATCTCCAGGGACAGTGTCTCCACCACCTCCCTGGGCAGCCCATTCCAATGCCAATCACTCTCTCTGCCAACAACTTCCTCTTAATATCCAGCCTTGACCTCCCCTGGCACAACTTGAGACTGTGTCCCCTTGTTCTGTTGCTGGTTGCCTGGCAGAAGAGCCCAACCCCACCTGGCTACAACCTCCCTCCAGGTAGCTGCAGGCAGCAATGAGGTCTGCCCTGAGCCTCCTCTTCTGCAGGCTGCACACCCCCAGCTCCCTCAGCCTCTCCTCACAGGGCTGTGCTCCAGGCCCCTCACCAGCTCTGTCGCCCTCCTCTGGGCACCTTCCTGTACTTCAACTTCTCTCTTGAATTGAGGAGCCCAGAACTGGACACAGCACTCAAGGTGTGGCCTAAGCAGTGCTGAGTCCAGGGGCCGAGTAACCTCCCTTGTCCTGCTGCCCACACTGTTCCTAAGCCAGGCCAGAATGCCTTTGGCTCTCCTGGCCACCTGGGCACATTGCTAGCTCATGCTCAGCTACTATCTACCAGTACCCCCAGGTCTTTCTCTGCCTGGCTGCTCTCCAGCCACTCTGTCCCCTATTGTGGGAGCTTGTGACCAAGCTGTGTTTGTCTCAGCTGTGGTTTTGCTGAGGAAGCAAAGGGACATGAGAGTGCCCATTTGCAGTTAACAGGGACGCTGAGAGCATGCCTCAGCATTCCAAACTGCTTGGAAGGCTCAGCAACTCTGAAGCAATACTGGCACATGAATGTAACTTTAGCTCTTGCCACTGCTCTTATTCCTTGGTTCTCTATTGGAAGATGTGCTTTCAGTGCTGGAAAGGAGATTCAGAAGGTAACTTGAGCTGATAGGGAGTAGTGACATAGTCATTTCTCTGGCTTATATCACTGCCCCTCAAGCCAGTGCTGTCTCTTCCTTCCTATGGTAAAAGCAACTCTGCTGAATTCTACAGAGCCATAGAATATGGGCCTTTGATGGGTGGAGGGTGCCCTGAGTTTCTAAGGATGAGAGCTAGAATCAGGGCAGCCTGTGCTTCTCCTGTTAGCTGGTGGTGCTGCCCTATCAGATGCTCTTGCATGAGCCTACCAGGAGTGCTGCTGGGATCAAGCTGAAGGACCAAGTTGTAATCATCGATGAAGCCCACAACCTCATAGACACCATCACCTGTATCCACAGTGCAGAAGTCAGTGGCTCTCAGGTGAGTCAGAGCCCAGTTTGCTAAACCTAAGTGAGCTCTGCACCCAGCAGAGCACCTTTCCTCGGTTCCTTTCTACTCACAGCTCCTATTTTCCCTTTGTGTAGCTGTGCTGTGCCCACTCCCAGCTGTTGCAGTACATGGAGCGATACAGGTGAGGCTCTTGAAGGAAAACAGCGCAGCAGCGACAGGCAGTGTTGATGCTATGGCTTGCCTGATGTCTGCAGAGTCTTTCTTGCTCTTCCCTGGTGGAAGGTTGTTTGCAGATGAAAAGCCACTTGCTTCATTATTTCTGCCTAGAGTCTTAAGTCAGACTCCTGGGGCTGGTAGAGAGCAGTGAGAAAGGAGATGCTTTCAGCATTCTGGCTGTATCTTATAGTCTCAGTTCCTTTCCCAGTATCTCACTCTAATTTATTCTTCTGCTTTGTGATGCAGAGTTTCAGACAATTCAGTCCCAGACCTTAGCCTTTCATGTGCTCACTGGCATTATGGCAGAGGTAGTAAGCTGGGAGGAGGAGGAAGCTCTTTGTGGGCTGTATACCAAATCTTGCATCTTTGTCATCCCTGCAGTGGTTGATCATTGTGCTCAATGCTAACAACTGAATCTGTGGGCCATTATTGCAACAGGGGCTTGAGGCATCCCTATCACTGTGATTAAACTGTAGTTAATGTGTGAGAATGCTGATGGGAGGCAGAGTGTTGGGGTCCTTGAGGGGTGAGTTTGGGCTGGATTTCCTGAGATCTGTGCCTTGTCACAAGTAGGGAGAGCAAGCCCAGAAGAAATGCTTCTTGGTTTCTGTTGCCCCCAAATGGAGAGGAGTTCCCATGCCTGTTTCTGCAGCTCAGCTGCTTGAGTTAGTCCCTGAAGATGTTCTGAGGCCTAATGCCTGTCTTGTTTGTCAAGGAAACGTTTGAAGGCAAAGAACTTGATGTACATTAAGCAGATCCTGTATGTGCTGGAACGGTTTGTGGCTGTGCTGGGAGGTAAGCAAACTTGTGGATGCTGATAGACTTTGAGCTAACTGGTGCTTGTATTGCTCCCATTCCCTCTCTGGAGGCTGTGGGGAGGTGTTGCTCATGTATTTTTGCATCCCACTGCCTGAAGTCTCTCAGTTGATTATCTGAGGAGCAGCAGATGGTGTGGGAAGTTCACAGAAGCAGTTCCCCTCTCTCTCTCTGAGTGCTCTCTGCCGTTCTCTCAGAAGTACACTTCTCTTCCCCCTCTGTTCCAGCCCCTCTTCCCCACTCTGATTTAAGTGCTTTCATTAGAAAGTGCAGTCTGTGTACAGCTTCAGGACTGAGGCTGCAGAAGTGAGGTGGTTACCAGGACATAAAACACAGTGAGTGGCAGTAGTTAATCTTGTTGTGGTTCTCAGGGTCTGGCCATGGAGCTGTCCTCAGGTTTTCCCCTCTTCACAGTTGCTTGCCAGTTTGTGTGCCTCCCAGCTTGCAGCTGCTGCAGTGAGGAGGGGATGCATTGCAGTCCTTGTCCCTTCATCTTTGCAACAGTGACTACATAGGGTGTGAGCATTTGTATGTACCTGTGCTACCTGCTGCATCCTGCTACAGAAGAAACATAGGTGCTGGTTCTTAGGATGCAGCAGCAAACTTGTCCTGCAGCATAAGTTAAAACTGAGCAGGGGCTGATGTTCTGTCTGTGTAGCTACATTTTGCAGGCAGGTTTTGGCCTGGTGTGCTGTCCCTTTCAGCTCAGCTGCTTAATTTTAAGGCAGAGCTATTGTAAGCCTTCCTTGAACCGGTGTCGTGTTTTACAGGTAATGTGAACCAAAATCCAAGCTGTCAGGTGGTTCCCCAAACAGGTGAGACTGGAGTGAGCACCTAGGGCATGCAGCCAGCAGTTGGGAACGTGGGAATGGGCAGTAGAGGGCTGCAGGCCTAGCAGCTAATGATTGATTTTTCTCCTTTCCCCTCCTTTGTTTGTTTAGGGACGGTGCTAAAATCCATCAATGACTTTCTATTTCAGAGCCAGATTGACAATATCAACCTCTTCAAGGTAATGCAAATGCAGTCATCTGCTGGGGTGCAGGTGGTGGTGACTTGTTCAGGGATATCATGAGAGCTGGAAGTAGAACCAAGGCCCACATGGCAGGATCTGCTTTCTAGCAGATTCTCTCCACCTCCCCAGTGTATAAATCTCTTCTGATGCTGTCTGTATGACTGCATTAAAGCCAGATGGATGAGCTTTGGGTAGAGGAAAGCAAGCAATTAAACATGTGCAAGTGCAGAGGCTGTCTGCTGGCAAAGCTAAGCTGGAAGGGTTGAGGATGAAGGAACTGTACTGCTCCAGTAACCTAACCCATCCCTCCAGCCTCCAAACACAGCGCCTTCAGCAGGTGCTTGCACTCTGGAAGCAGTGCTCTTGCCCTAAGCAGTCACCTGGCAGGCTGGGCTGTGTTGGTTTTTAGAGAGCAGACAGAATATCATTTTACTCCCCAGGAAGAGTAAAAGAAAATGCTCTCAAATTGGACAGAAAGACAGAATTGTGTTTCAGAAAGATAGAGAGAAATACAGAGCATGTAAACCCTTAACCCCTAATACATACATAGAATACATGAGGGTCCCCTTAAACCTTTCCCTAAATCATAGACCGCAGCACTCCTCTTCTCCCTCCCAGTGCCCCTGCTGCCCTTAGGCTTAAACAGGCCCAAACTGCACAGATCATCAACAGGCCTACTCCTCCATGGTACCAGATAAGGTATCTCATTTGAGAGAGAAAAGGAGACAGGGTTGGCCTGGTTGCCAACTCATAAAGAGACGGCAGAATTATGGGGTTGAATAGCAATGCTACAATTTCACAGACTCAGGTTGGAAGAGACCTCTAGGATCATTGTGTCCAACCTGTCCCTAATCATAGTGTCACAGTATCATCAGGGTTGGAAGAGACCTCACAGATCATCAAGTCCAAGCCTTCACCACAGAGCTCAAGGCTAGACCATGGCACCAAGTGCCACGTCCAATCCTGCCTTGAACAGCTCCAGGGACGGCGACTCCACCACCTCCCTGGGCAGCCCATTCCAGTGTCCAATGACTCTCTCAGTGAAGAACTTTCTCCTCACCTCGAGCCTAAACTTCCCCTGGCACAGCCTGAGGCTGTGTCCTCTCGTTCTGGTGCTGGCCACCTGAGAGAAGAGAGCAACCTCCCTCTGGCCACAACCACCCCTCAGGTAGTTGTAGACAGCAATAAGGTCACCCCTGAGCCTCCTCTTCTCCAGGCTAAACAATCCCAGCTCCCTCAGCCTCTCCTCGTAGGGCTGTGCTCGAGGCCTCTCCCCAGCCTCGTTGCCCTTCTCTGGACACGCTCAAGCATCTCAATGTCCCTTCTAAACTGGGGGTACCAGAACTGGACACAGTACTCAAGGTGTGGTCTAACCAGTGCAGAGTACAGGGGCAGAATGACCTCCCTGCTCCTGCTGGCCACACCATTCCTGATGCAGGCCAGGATGCCACTGGCTCTCTTGGCCACCTGGGCACACTGCTGGCTCATGTTCAGGCGGGTAATCCTTGTAATTAACTAAGCCATGGCACTAAGTGCCTCATCCAGCCTCCTTTTAAACACCTCCAGGAATGGTGACTCCACCACCTCCCCGGGCAGCCCCTTCCAATGCCAATCACTCTTTCCATGAAGAATTTCTTCCTAATGCCCTGGTGCAGTTTGAGGCTGTGTCCTGTTTCCTGAGTCCATCTCCTGGACTGTCTAGTCTCTGCAGGATTTTTCAACTCTGTGGCTCTTAAACCTGTAACAGATGCTTACAGAGAGCTGTGCATCCCTCCCCAAGAGCACAGCAAGTGCTAACAGCAGGCTGGGAGCAGGGATGCTGAGTGCTAGTTCATTTTTCTGTCTTCTCCCACCAGGTTCAGCGTTACTGCCAGAAGAGCCTCATCAGCAGAAAGGTATTGCCCCTGGGGCTTCGTGGGCAGTCTTTGCATGCTGTTTTCACACACTGACTCTGAAGTGGAAGGTGCAGCAGCTGGGCTGGGAGCCTGTCTCCACCACCCTGCTTTGCAGACAAAATGCTTCTTGCAAGAAGCACCATATGGGTACATTGCTGGTAGAGAGAAGTGCACAACTTGGTGTAGCACAGTGTGCCAGGGGGTGCTGGTTCTGTGCTGCTTAGCCTCAATCCTGCTAGGCTGTGCTGCCCTGAAGGAACAAGCAACAGATACAAACAACAGATACTTGTTTTGGTTTTGATTCAAAGGATGGAGGAGAATAATGGCAGCTCTGGGCTGTACTGATGGATTCTGATTGGGCTGATTAACAAACGCTGACCACGGAGCTTTGTCAGGCAGGCCAGCAAACCTCTTCTTGCTGTGTCTGATTCCTGCTGTTGCTAGGCTTAGTCTTTCTGGCTTTTGCTTGGCAGCTTTTTGGGTTTGTGGAGCGCTATGCAGGCCCTGCCACAGCAGTGAAGACCACCAAGGAGAACCAAAAGTTGGCTGGTTTGCAGAACTTTCTTCTGACCCTCCAGCAGGGGTCTGATAAAGAAGGTGAGTTCAGACATGCTCCACTTATGCATCTGTGGACAAGGGGAGGATGCAGAACCTACATTTATCTGCATGACAAGAGGAGGGAGTTAAGAGTTGAGGAAGAGGAGAGTGTGCAAAAGCTGTCCTGCCTGGATAGTTTTAAATACATCTACCTGGGTGACCTAAGTAACTACACAGGATTAATTCTCCTGAGGTCCATACCAAGGCGAATGATATGAGTCTGTGATTCCACTGTATGCATTCATGCTCAGCACTGCTGTGACTTGAGCTGCTGTGGGTGGCTTTGTTTAGTGGTGCCAGCTACCAAAAGCAGGCTTTTTCCCTGCCATGCCTCTTCCCCACCCAGCAATGAGACAGAATTTGGGTCCTCACCTTTGAGTCATTGTTTTGAGTCTGTTTTCATAGAATCATAGAATGGTTTAGGTTGGAAGGGACCTCAAGGATCATCCATCTCCAACCCCCTGCCATAGGCAGGGACACCTCCCACTAGAGCAGGCTGCTCAAGGCCTCATCCAGCCTGGCTTTAAACACCTCCAGGGAGGAAGCATCCACAACCTCCCTGGGCAACCTGTTCCAGTGTCTCACCACCCTCACTGTAAAGAACTTCCTCCTAACATCCAGTCTAAATCTCCCCTCTGCCAGTTTCAACCCATTCCCCCTCGTCCTGACATTCCCAGACCTTGTCAATAGTCCCTCCCCAGCCTTCCTGTAGGCTCCCTTCAGATCCTGCAAAGCCACTCTAAGGTCTCCTGGAAGCCTTCTCTTCTCCAGGCTGAAGAGCCCCAACTCTCTCAGCCTGTCCTCATAGCAGAGCTGCTGCAGCCCTCTGATCATCTTCGTGGCTCTCCTCTGGACTGGCTCCAGCAGTTCCATGTCCTTCTTGTGCTGGGGGCTCCAGAACTGCACACAGTACTCCAGGTGGGGTCTGAGGAGAGCAGAGTAAAGGGGCAGAATCCCCTCCCTTGCCCTGCTGCCCACACTGCTCTTGCTGCAGCCCAGCACAGGGTTGCTGTCTGGGCTGCATGTGCACACTGCAGGCTCATGTTGAGCTTCTCGTCGACCCAGACCCCCAGGTCCTTTTTCTCAGGGCTGCTCTCAGCCATTCACCACCCAGCCTGGAGCTGTGCCTGGGATTGCACCGACCCAGGTGCAGGACCTTACACTTGGCCAAGTGTTTTGTGCTGTTATATGCAGATCAGGCAGCATGTTCCTGTAGAAAGGACACATTTGTATTTCATGCTTAGTCCCTGTCTGCAGAAGTGTGGCCTGAGTTGCCTGCTTCTCCTTTCTGAGCCAGCAGGTATTCCCCAGAGCCACCCTCCTGTGGAGGCTGAGGCCGAGCAGCTCCGAGCTGCCTCTCCGCTGATGCAGATCGAAGGATTTCTCTCAGCCCTGACGAATGCAAACCAGGATGGCAGAGTCATTCTCAACAGGCAAGGTACTGGGAAGGATGAGCTGGAGAGAAGTGGTGTGAGTCACAAGCAAAGTGCTTTTCTGGCAGTGAGGGAGAAGATTCTGAACCTGGGGTGAGCCTGCAGCAATGTGTGCCATATGTGAGCCCAAAGGAATTCTTAAGCATGACCATGGAGGCCAGGGTTGGAAGAGCTCTTCTCCCTCTTTGGGTGTCAGCTTTTGCTTTGCAATTTACTGTGCTTGTTCTGCAGTGCCAAGATGATTAGGAAGCAGAAGTTAACTGCAGGTTGGTGTTACAGGCTGCTGCCTTTAGCAGTGTTCAATAGCAAGTCCATGCTTTGAAAGGTGGGGACCTAGCAGAGTGCCCACAGCAGGAAGGAGAATCTCATAGGGTGGAGAATGTGTGTCGCAGCCAGGTCCTGATGTTGTCTTTCTCCTTCTCCCAGGCACAGTTGGTCAGAGCAGCCTCAAATTCCTCTTGCTGAATCCAGCTGTCCACTTTGCCAAGGTGGTGGAAGAATGCCGTGCTGTGGTCATTGCTGGGGGCACCATGCAGCCGGTGAGGGAATAGGGATGCTGTGCTCAGGGCCTGGGAGGTCTCTGGTGCTATTCACCAGCAGGCATGAAAAGAGAGCAGCTTGGCCCCAGTGGGATGTGCTCTTCTCACTTTCCAAGGCATGTGTGGGAAGAGACCTGCCTACCTTTTTACCTCCTGCATGAGACGGCACAGAGCCTGTTCATGCACGAAGTGGCAAGTGCAAGGGAGCCTGTGTCAGGCTTTCTTGTTCTCAGGACCGTACAGGCTGAGCTCAGCATAGGTTGGAACTGTTCTCAGGACCGTACAGGCTGAGCTCAGCATAGGTTGGAACTGTTCTCAGGACCGTACAGGCTGAGCTCAGCATAGGTTGGAACTGTTCTCAGGACCATACAGGCTGAGCTCAGCATAGGTTGGAACTGTTCTCAGGACCGTACAGGCTGAGCTCAGCATAGGTTGGAACTGTTCTCAGGACCATACAGGCTGAGCTCAGCATAGGTTGGAACTGTTCTCAGGACCATACAGGCTGAGCTCAGCATAGGTTGGAACTGTTCTCAGGACCGTACAGGCTGAGCTCAGCATAGGTTGGAACTGTTCTCAGGACCATACAGGCTGAGCTCAGCATAGGTTGGAACTGTTCTCAGGACCATACGGGCTGAGCTCAGCATAAGTTGGGACTAGCCTGGATAGCAGTCAGAAGAACTTGGAAAACCACCTGGCCTTTTAAAGTGATGTGAGGTGATCCCTGTAAGATCCCTAGGGGATCTTTCAGAAGAATCTGCACTTCAGTATTGGTGTGGTGGTAAGCAACTTATCACCCTGCTGTTGCTTTAGTGCCTAAGGGAGGGTGTGTTTGTGCTGTGCAGGGGATGCTGTGGGGTGTGGCAGGTATCCTCTTCCTGGACACAAGTGTCCTGAAATTTCCTCTGCCCTTATGGTGACAAAAGAGGGAAGGAGGATGTGAAGTGAAGGACCTTCTTTTTGGAAGGCCAACTTGGAAGCCCTCAGACTGCAGCCCATAGGGATGGAGTGGTCAGTCTGAGGAATGTGCAGTGCTTGGAAGTGTTGGTTCTTGAGCCTGGGCAGGTCTGAAACAGGAATGCGTTGGGCCAAGAGAGGCTGGGTGGGGACCACAGGCACTGAATGAGGGTCTTCCCCCACACCACACGCTGTGCTTGCGCCAGCTGGTAGGTCTGCCCCTGGCAGGCAGGGTAGCAGTCAGGCTGGGCAGGAGCCGTAGGCCTGGGTCAGAAGGCGGCCGCCGACTAGCAGCGCCTGGGGCGGGCCGGGCTGCCGGCAGGGGGCGCTGGCGCTCCTCGGCGGCGGCGCTCGGCAGGCGCTCGGGGCCGGCTCGGAGGGCGGGCGGCGGCTGCGGGCGGCGGCTGCGGGCGGCGGCTGCGGGCGGCGGCTGGCCTGGCGGAATGGCTGCATGCAGGCCTTTCCTCCTGCCTGTGCAGGGCTGCAGCAGGCCTTCCGGCCCTAGCCTGTGTGCTTAGCGCTCCCATGCGCTCGGTTTTCTGGTGGCAGGTGGCGTCCCTGTGCCCCAGCTGCAGCTGTCCTTAGGCGCTGGTGCTGCCGCAGCAGTAGCAGCCCTGCTGATGTGCCTTTTGGGACACGGGTTCGTCACCCCTCTTGTGCTTCACAGGTGGCTGATTTCCGAGAGCAGCTGCTGTCCTGTGCTGGTGTGGACCCTGCACGTGTTGTGGAGTTCTCCTGTGGTGAGTGTGCCAGGGGCAAGCTGTGACCTGTCTCTGCAGGACCTGAGTTTTACAGCTTGACTTAAGTGCTTGTGTCAGCACAGTGAGTAGCACAGCATCTTTCCTGGGAGTCGTGGCAGCAAAGGGGTGCCAGTTCCCTCCCACTCTGAGCTTCCTCGGTGGTGTTGGCCAGTGTCAGCAGGCAGCCTGCTGCCCTTTCTTCCCAGGGGCTCAGGGAATGGAAGTCTGAGCGGCTCCGAGTGATTCGGTCACTTTGGCTCAGCCAGGCAAACACCTAACTGTCGCTGCACTCAGCTAGAGCTCCTCAGTTAGTGGAGTTTGTGCCAATGGCAGTGTTGTTGACCCTTGTTACTGTTGTTCTTTTGTCTCCAGGACATGTGATCCCTCCAGAAAACATCTTACCCATCGTCCTCTGCAGTGGGCCTTCCAACCAGCAGCTCGAGTTCACCTACCAGACCAGAGACCGTCCCCAGATGGTCAGTCTTGCCTTTGGTAGCTTCCTTGGTAGCTCTTCATTTGCTTCACACGTCTATGTCTTACAGCACAGTGTGCCCTCTGAAGGGTGGGCTGATCAAAGGCTGTGCCAAGGGAAGCAGGCTTGATATTAGGAAGAAGTTCTTCACAAAGTGATTTACCATTGGAATGGGCTGCCCAGGGAGGTGGTGGAATTGCTGTCCCTGGAGGTGTTCAAGAAAAGCCTGGATGAGGCACTTGGTGCCATGGTCTAGCTGACTGGCTAGGGCTGGGTGCTAGGTTGGACTGGATGAGCTTGGAGGTGTCTTCCAACCTGCTTGATTGTATGATTTGGGGCAGGTGTGTTGCCAAAGAATTGGGAAAGAATAGCAGGCAAAGGAGTGTTGAGCTGCCTGCTCAGAGGCAGCTGTTGGAGATGAGGAGTACTAACAATGTCTCATTGCCTGCACTTAGCTCCTCATTTGTGTGCTGGGCAGCCAAAGACTTTTGACTGCTTCATAGTTTGAGGGGCTTAGTGAGGGTGCAGCATGGCAGCCCTGCAGAGTGCAGCCCAAACCATGGAGGCAGCAGCAGATGTCTGCATTTTTTCCTTCTTCCTTTGGTGGGTCCTCAAGCACCCAAGGCCAGACGTGAGCTCTGCTCTGCCCCTGCTGAACATCTACCAGATGTTCTTTCCACTGGGACAGCAGCCAGAAACTCTCCTTTTCCTGAGTGTTCACTGTCCCACAGCAGCAACAGAAACCCTGAGCTGGGAGGTGAGGCCAAGCAGAGAAGAGCTTTTTGATGATGCCCAGCTCCTCTGGAGAGTGTTTGTGAACTGGCACCTTTCCAACACATTCCCTTTCACAGGAGAGGTGCGGGCCTGGGCTTGAGCTTGTCATTGGAGCAGCATCAGCTGGGGGTCCTGTCAGCTGCAGCATTCTCTTGTCTGTCTTGCAGATGGATGAGACAGGTCGAATCCTCTGCAACCTGTGCAACGTTGTGCCAGGGGGTGTGGTGTGCTTCTTCCCCTCCTATGACTATGAGAAGCAAGTGTATGCACACTGGGAGAAGACAGGGCTGCTCGCCCGCCTGGCAGCCAAGAAGAAGGTAACTGTGCAGCAGTTGAGGCTTTAAAGGGAGGTTTCAGACCCCAAACAATTCCAGGTGTGTTCCAGGCCTCTCTCACTGGGTTGTTCCCAACTCTGCCCAGCAGAGCAGGTGCTGACCTAGCCAGTCCCTCCAGTAATGAGTAAATGATGCTTCCCAGGTGGGCAACCACTGAGCTGGGCTCTACAAGACATGAAATGCAGCTATGGATTCTTTAGGTGCAGGGTCTGCTTGGGGGCCATGGCAGGGGGCAATCCTTGCTTCCCATAACCACCAAACTCATTGTGGTGTGGCTGGAGGGGGCTGTTTAGGCTCAGCTCTTACAGGGAATTTGTCCCAGGCTCAGCTGTGTGCCCCTTGAACACAGACCAGCACAACTAAGAGCTGGGCAGAGTGGGAGCAGGCTGCAGGTGTGTTTCTGTTCTGGTAGAACTGCAGAGGTGACAACTGAGAGTAGCAGTGTGGCTCCTGTTGAAGAAGTGGTGATAAGCATTAGACAGGAAGATGACTGCAGTGACTCTCTGGATATTTGGAGGTGGAGTACTGAAGGTCAGGCAGTCCAGCTTGTCTCCGTGTGCAGAGCAGGGATGCTGGGCACACACATAACCCTGGCTGGAACCTGTGCTTACCAAAACCCACACAGCTTACCCCAGAGATGAGGAGAATGCAGTCCCAGCTATCTCACAGCCTTGGTGCAGGTGTTCTGGCACTAGAGGTGCTTGTGCTGGAAGCTTCTCCATGCATTTGCACAGCTGTCACTCATGGTGCCCTTCAGCTGTGCTCTGTCAGGGTGCCAGGGGTCTGCCTGGTACCTTCAGGGCTTTGTGCCACAGTCGTGCAGTTCGCTTTGCCTCTCCACTCTTTGTTCTGGTCTGGCTGCTGCAGTTTCCAGCAAACTGGAAGTGTGTTAGCAAAGCAGCTTGGTGCAAGTGTGACTTTGAGGTGCTCACACACAAGGGCAGATGGTGGCAAAGGAAGGTTAGTCCTTCCAGAGGTGGCTGTGGTGGGAGCACACCGAGACTGTATGTAAATTACACAGGGAAAATGAATGCAAATGAGAGGATTAAACAGCTACTGTTTAATATGTTAAATAGTTCTGCCTCTCATGTGTGATTTTCAGTTATTTTCCTACTGGAAGACTGATTCTGGCTGGTAAAATGTGATAATACTTCATGCTAACCAGGGGAAAGTGCATCCTAAGGGTCTTTACTGTCAGAAGAAGCACCTCTTGTTCACTAGGAAAGCAACTTGTGATTTAGGCCAAGGTGCAGCATCTGTCTAACTACAGCTTAATTAACTGCAGGGGCTTTCAGTAACTAGGCACACTAGAGTAACATAAAGAAACACTGCTTGATGTGTGATTGTGATAGGAAACTCATCTATCCACTGGGCAATAGGAGCTCTGGTGTGGAATTAATTGGCAGTTCCAACTGATTGGTCCTGTCACTGTCCTCCAGCATCTTGGAAGGTCTCCTCACCCTTCTGGAGCTTTGTTCATAGGTGCAAGAGGGGCACATTGACTCCCTGCCTTTCAGCTCTGACAGGACTTGTAACTCTTTGCAGAATTAGAGAAGGCAGAGCTGAAAGGGAAGGTTGGAGGGGCAGGCAGAGCTGCTGCTGCCTTGGCAGCCCAGTTGAGCAGTGCTGCAGTGAGCACACGGTGTGCTTCCAGGGTGGAGGAGAAAGGTGCTGCTCCAGGTGATCTTTCAGGCACTTTGCCCTCCTCCAGTTTCAGTTCCATGTGCTGGTTAGTGGCTTAGGAGTAAAATGATTTGCTTGCTTTAAACTATTTACTTCCTGTTGCTGCAACCGATCCTCTGCCTGTGCCAGGTCTTTCAGGAGCCTAGGAAAGCCAGCCAGGTGGAGCAGGTGCTGGTGGAATATGCCAAGTGCATAAAGGTAAGCTGAGCTGGCAGGCTGGTGCAGCTTTTACCAAGGCTGTAGCCCAGGTGTGGGAGCCCTGCTCTAAGCTCCTGGTCCCTCTCCTGCAGCGCTGCAGCCAGGCAGGAGGACAGATGACAGGGGCCCTGCTGCTTTCTGTGGTTGGAGGCAAAATGAGCGAAGGGATCAACTTCTCCGATGAGCTGGGAAGGTAAGGTGGCTGCTGGCTGCTCCTTGGAGGGCGAGCACAGGGCTGGAGTGCAGCAGTCTCAGCAGCGTGGACACGTCGGTATAGCACAGCCAGGACCTCCTGGGGGAGCCCACGGCCTGTGGTGATGATGAAACCATCGCCTGAAGCTGGGCTGTGCCAGCTGAGCCCTCCCCCTGCACCCCAGCCCCTCTGCAGCTTGCAGGAGGTTCAGAGCCGCTGGCCACACTGCTGTGCTCTCTTGCTGCTTTTTGGTTTCTCAGGGCTGGCTGCCTTTCAGGGCTGCTGTGACCTCTCATTTATCAGTCTGTTGGCAAAGTGCTCTAGGATGAGACATTAAGAGTAATGCAGTCCTCCCTGGCCCCTTGCAGGTGTGTGATTATGGTGGGAATGCCTTACCCCAACATTAAATCTCCAGAGCTCCAGGAAAAAATGGCTTGGCTTGACAAAACCATGGTGAGAGACACTTACACCTCTGCCTCTTTCACTGCTGCTTTTCAGTGCTAACCTTTCTCCCAGCACATGAGTCCCAAGGCTGCCTTTTTCCCTTTGAGCCTTTGTGTGGTACCAAGGGCACAGCCTTCTCCAGCTGTGTATGTGCAGGTGGCCCTAACCACAGGGACAAAGCTCAGTGAAGGGAACCAGTGGGGCTGTCTGGAAAATCTGAATTCCAAGAGGAGCAAGATCTCTTCACCCCAGAGGGAGTGGCAGGGTGGAGAAGCCGCTTGCTAGAGTCACTTCTTTGCTTGGCTTACTTCTTCTTGCCCATTGCCCAATGGAGCTGCTGTTCATGGGCAGATGGGGACAAATCTTCTGCCTTCAAGGGGACCTTGGGATGGCTTTTTGTTCACCATCATTTTCTGACCACACCCTTTCTTCTGTCCTTCCTCACTGTTTGGGGTCTGCTTGGCCACCTACTTATTCTGCAGGGGTAGAAGCATTTGCCTTGCTTTCTCATTAAGACTCAACGTTTACAGCTGTCTTATGTTCAGTCTTGCCTGTGTCGCCTTTCCAGCCCAGAGCCACTGGCCAGGCACCTAGCAGAGTGCTGATTGAGAACCTGTGCATGAAGGCAGTGAACCAGTCAATAGGTAATTCCTCCTGGGGGTACTGAAGCAGGAGGGTGGGAAGAGGCTGCATTCCCTGTCTGAGTACAGGTGAGAGGAGCATGACCCTCCTTACCTGAGGACAAGCAGTGGAGTGGTATGGCCATTTAGTGTGTTTGTGGCCCCTGTGCAGGCAGAGCCATTCGCCATCAGAAGGACTTTGCAAGCATCCTGCTGCTGGACCACAGGTACGGAAGCGCTGCCGTCCTCAGCAAACTGCCAGGCTGGATCAGGGAGAGGACCCAGGTGAAAGCCACCTTTGGATCAGCGTTTGCAGAGCTCAGAAAGGTTAGAACTTGTATCTCACCTCATGCTATCACAGGAAAAAGATGCTGTGAGGTTCCTTCCCACTGTACTCATCTCTACTTTTCTCAGACCTCACTTTGAAGTGGTTCCAGGGACAAACTCTGCTTTTGTGTGTTCCTAGTTCCATCGAGGGAGGTGATGTGGAGCAAGGAGCAGACTGTAGGTTGGGGTCAGCCCTCTGAAGAACACCTGAAGATCCCAAGTTCCTGCTTTTTGGTACTAAGGAACGTGTCAACCTCTGCCTTTTGCCTCCTTTGTGGATGTTTGCTGCTCAGTGCCTGCGTGCCGTGATGGTGAGAAAGCCTTCAGTACCATAACTAGGAGGGACACTGGTTGTAGGTCTGAGGCAGGGGTGGCAGGCACCTACTTCTTAACAACTGTTAAGGTTTTATTTAAGTTGATTAAATATTTTCAACCCAAGCACTTAAGTGTGAGGAGCAGAATTATTTGGACTGCACTCAGCTGCCTTCTCCTGTCAACCACCACCTGTACAAAGCAATTACCAGAGCTTGTCACAAGAATTGTGACACCCTGGAATGGTGAAGGGGCAGCTGTGGATAACATNCACCAGAGCTTGTCACAAGAATTGTGAACTAGCTTAGCTTGTGTCACCTTGGAATGGTGAAGGGGCAGCTGTGGATAACATTTCTCATCCCATTCTTTCTGCCTTGCTTCAGGTAGCTAATGGATTCAAAGAGTGGTTCATTGTTTCAAGGGCAATAAAGGATACATCCATATAGAGCATGGCACTTCTCCTTTGATGATGCTTAAGCACATGCTGTCTGCACTGCTTAGCTGTCTGCACTGCTTAGCTGTCTGGAGTCACTCAGGTGCTGTGGGAAATGGCTAACAGCTTTTATTAAGTTTGGAGTGGTTTGGTTTGTTTTTTAAGAGTAACTTTGTTGCCCTTCTTCTCCAAGTCCTAGGTCGGTGCCAAAGGGCAGCAGTGCCAACGGGGCTGGCTGTGTAATCCTACAGCAATGTAACCCCACAGCTGTCCCCAGCTCGCTCTTCCATCCTGAGCAGGTCCTCCTAGGAGCTGGTTTGCCTCCTTGTCAGTATCAGCAGCTATTACTCTCAAGGCTCTTCACCAACCCCACTTTGAGTTGGACACAGAGCTGGTACCCACTCTCTAATGTTAATTAGCTCCACAGGGGAAGAAACTGCTGCTGAGAAATATTCACTGGGAGGCTCTTGCACCTTCAGTGGATGCAAATTACAACCCCCACCTCTGGTGTGAGCATACCTTAACACCAGCGAGTGCTGCAGTGGGGGATACCTGCCTGCAGCAGCTGGTGGTGCTGGCTGGTGCAGTGCTTGTGGTGGCCACAGGCTCTGTCCATGGGGGCTGCCCTCAGGTCTTGGGAAGCAAAGCCTGCTCATGTGAGCCTGGAATGCACAATGCTTGTTTGGCTGGCAGAGCAGCTTCAGAAAACCTTCTGCTGCCTTTGTTAGGGCTGCTTCAGGGTGAAGCTGTGAAGTAGGTTGGAAGAGCTGCCAGGCAGGCATGCACTGTAGGAATCTCAAGCTGGCAGCAGTGTCTGGGATGCTGGGTCCCACCACGGTGCTCTGGGAGGTGGGAAGGCAATGCCTTCTCTCTGGGGAGGTTAGGTACCTTGTTGGGATGGACAGCCTGAAGGGAGTCACAAACAGAAAAAAAGGTGTTCAAGACAGACTCAAGAGGTCTCTGGGCTGTGGGTGACACAAGAGCCAGCTGGGCTTTCCCTGAACACGCTGACTTTGGCCTGCTGCCCCCTTCTGCTGGAGTGAAGGCTGCAGGGACCTGCTCCCTTCACCTTTATTGGAATCTGTCAGACAGCAACAGGCAAAGACTGCCCATAAGCCAGGCAGAGACACCACCAAGTGCACAGGCACCAGGAAATAGAGACTTCCTCGTTTTCTTTTCCAGCAACAGCCAAGCAAGCAGGACCTTCAGCAAGCAAGCAGCAAGGAGATAGATGAGGCAATTGCTGATTGCCTGCAAGGGCTGCTCTGACAGTCATCACCAGTCACATCATTAGGACAGACTCAAGGCCCTTCTGAGTCAGGCAGTGCTAGTTCTGATCCTCTGAGTGCCTGCCAGCTAAGGCAGGAGTTGTGCCAGCATGAGCAGCAGCATCCAGGAGGGAATGTAGTACTTGGGGTGAAGAACAGCAGAGCAGATAAATGCCTCGTTGAGAATGATGAGCTCAGCAGCAGGCAACCGCTGTTGCTCCTCTTCTTCAAAAAGGAATGACAGGGTTCTCCTGCCCTGCCAGTGCCCACCCTCCAGAAGGTAGTTCCAGTCTCTCAAAGGTGCTTAGCTCTAGAGTCCTGGGATTCACAGGCTGGTGACAGTATCTATGACTCCCAGTCATCATCATCCTCCTCCCCCCCAGGCTGCTGCGGGGGTGGGAGGGGTGGTATGGAGTCTGACATGCGAGCGAAGGCCCCCGCAGGACTTGCAGGAACATCAGCGTTTCCAGAGGCTCCTGGCCCCTTTCCTGAAATACCTGTGGGGAAAGGGAGAGCAGCAGTGAGTGACACCTGGGACCCAGACAGCATGGAACTGCCCTTAGCAAAGGGGAGGGGGCACCACACCTCACCCCCCTGCTGACCCAGGCAAGCAGGAGAGCCAGAGCTGCTGCCACAGCGCCGCACAGGGGCTCACTATCTGCAGCTCCACCTGCCAGGGGCTGTGGACTGCCACTGGCCTTGAATGACTCACAGAATGATAGAATCAAGCAGGTTGGAAGAGACCTCCAAGCTCAGCCAGTCCAACCTAGCACCCAGCCCTAGCCAATCAACCAGACCATGGCACTAAGTGCCCCAGCCAGGCTTTGATTCAACACCTCCAGGGACAGTGACTCCACCACCTCCCTGGGCAGCCCATTCCAATGCCAATCACTCTCTCTGCCAACAACTTCCTCCTAACATCCAGCCTAGACCTCCCTTGGCACAACTTGAGGCTGTGTCCCCTTGTTCTGTTGCTGGTTGTCTGGGAGAAGAAACCAACCCCACCTTCAGGTAGTTGTCGACTCCAGATACCCCTGTGGATGAGTGGCTTAGCTGCCCCAGCACTGAACTGAAAGCAGTCACCACTGTGCCTTCCTCACAGGCACCTTTCAGTCTGTCCTCTGCCCTGGACACACTCCAGTGGCTCCAGCAGGCCTTGCTGCCTCTCTGTAAAGGTGCCCACCATGCTGGGGCACACCTTCATGTCTGCTCCTGTCTCTATGCCTGTGGCTGACACTGATGGGGTAGCAGAAAGGGCCCTCCCTGAGGGGAAAGAGAAGCCCACCCTGGCAGGACAGTACCTTTGCGCCTCAGCACCAGTTTGTTGAAGAGGTCTGACATCAAGTCTCCGCCTTGGCCTGTCGCTCTCACTGAAGCAGAGCAGAACACAAGTCAGACCAGCAGCAGCCCAAACCAGCACTGCAGTGAAGGCATTCTCCTGCCATGCCATCTTCAGATGAAAGGAAAACAACTCTCCTCTTGTATCCCTCCTCCCTCCCACCACAGTCCAGTTTCATGCACCACAGAGTAATGGCACCTCTAGGGGAAACCCAAGAGTGAAATCTGAGAGGCAAGAGGGGCTGGCATTTGCAGCCTGCCAAGCCAGCTCCATAATCCCCTGCCCAGCTACTTAAACCAACATGCTGCCCCTCTTGGCCCCAGCACCTCCTGCGTGCCCCTGTGCAGCAGTGAAGCGTCTCTGCGTGTGCCCTGAGAGAGGGCAGGGCTCCACCAGGCGAGCGCCCTGCTGGCAGCCGGGGGTTAGCAAGCTCGCAGCGCTCTGGCTGAGGGACAACCCCTCAGACCCACAGCAGCCAGGCAGGAGCAAACCCCTTTCTGCCATGTTCACCCTGCTCCTGCTCTGCCCCTCTCCCTCCAGACCTGCACCTTCCCAGCCTGGGGCCAAAAGCCTTCAGTACCTTGTTCCTGTTCCTTCTGCTTCTTCTTCTCCAGCTTCCTCTCCTTCACGCTGCGGAGCTTGGCCTTCCCAATGCCCCCAGCCTGGCGGATGGACTCCAGGAGGCTGGCACGCCCAGTAGAGGGGTTCACCACCTCCTTTGGGGCTCCCTGGACTGAAGCTGCAGGGACAGACAGGACAGGCAGCCGCAGGTCAGAGCAGTGGCTACAGGCCTAGCCAAATCCCCATGCAGAGGGCTGCTCCAACTCCTTTGCCAGCTTCTGCCCAGGGCTGTGAGCCAGGCCAGGAACCCCTCAGTGAGGGCCTTCTGCACAGCCCAGCCAGCAGCAGTCCCAGCAAGGGGGAACTGAAGGCTTGAAGCTCCCATGCAAGCAGGAGCAGCTTCCCCTCCTACCATAGCTTCCCTCCTCTGCCAGAAGGCTGGGAAGTCACAGGGAACTAACCAAGAATGTGGGCTGAAGCCAAGGAGTCAGAGTCAGATTCTGCTGGTGAAGCTGTGGAGATGCCCGGTCCTTACCTGCAGGCACTGCATTGCTGCTCTCTTCACTGGCTGTCCAGGCTGGCTCAGAGGGGGTTGCTGGCTGGGGCAGGGGTGGTGGAGGAGGCACAGTAGTTGGCACAAGAGGAGGTGGTGGGGGAGGTGGTGGGGGAGGCGGCAGCAGTAGCTCAGCATTCTGAATGTCTGAAAGATGAAAGAAGCTGCATTTGAGGAGTCCCAAAGGACACACGTTGAGAGCTTCAGCTCAGAGCTTCTTATGCCTCATTGGCAACAGATCAGAGTCCTCAGTGAGCACTGTGCAGCAGGGCACTCCCACCCTGGAGTGGCAGGGCTAGGGCAGGGTTTGAGATTGCCCTATTCTGCCTTCCTGGGCCAGCTGCATACCACTGGGCTTGCCCAAGGGCATCCCACCAGGCTGCCATGCGGCCAGTCCCTGCTCACCACACTCCCTCCTCCCTAGCTATGCAGGGGGTGGGGGAGGTGAAGTGCTCAGAGCCAGGCCAGCACTTGAGCAGGCTGCAGCGTTGACTCAGGCCCAAGCACAAGCCAGAGGTATCTCCTCCACCTTGTCTCCAACAATCCCATAATCCTCCTCCTGCATCACAGGCTGCTGGGTGCAGGGACTGGACATACCTGGCTGCAGAGGCTCCGCTGCCTCAGTGCTGAAAGTGGGCAGCTCTGGAATAGCAGTGCCAGGGGCAGATGGTGCAATGCCAGGGCCCAGGTCAGCACTGTACATGAGGTCTGCAGCGATGCCAGGCAGGTCTGGCAGGTAGGATGGCACATCAATCTCAGGGACCTGACCCAGGTCTGGCACGTAGAAGTAATTTTCAGCTACCTAAAGGAAACCCAGACCAAAAAGATAAAGCAGTGAGCACACACTTGCTTTCCCCTGAGGCAAGCCTGGGGAGCAGCCAGAGCTAGGCCTGTGTGCCTTGGTACAGTGGCTGCTCATCTTGTCCTGTAGTAGCTCCCACAATTGGAGGCTACACCCTGCAGACAGTTTGGAGAAGGCAGACTGCAGGAGGAGGAAGAGGTGCAAGACTCTTCCTAGTGTCTTGCAAGTGGACTCTATCCTTTCCTGAAGGCCTCTGCAGCCTCCAGAGGGCAGTGCCTTTTCCAGAAGAGAATGGTGCCTGAACCACTTTCGACATGCAGATGCAGGGGAAGCACAATCCAGTGGACAGAGGTCTGGGTCTGTGCCTTTGCCCTGCACACTGCCATCCCCTCTGGTGCAAAGTGATGAGCAACAGCCCCGACCCACACATACAACCATGCACCTGCAAAGCTGCAGGTATGGCTGCTGCAAGGTGCTGGGGACAACATCAGCCACATGCTGTGCCAGTTGTCTTTGTTCACTGCCTGCCCCACGCTCACACCAAGAACCACCCTTCTGTTTGCAGCAGCAGGCATCCCTTCCTAGCAGGGCACAGGCTTCCACTCAGGCACTTTCCACCTTCACACTCTGCTCAAGGCTCAGGATTGAGCATGAGGGGGATTATCTAGTGATGGAATCCTCCACAGTCCTGTGGAACCCTCAGGTCTAGCAGCAAGGTGAGTCGCTGTTAGGTTATTCTCACACCGCTCACTAATGGCTTGAGCAGAGAAACACCTGCCACATTTGAGGGGTCTGTGTCACCCATCAAGCCCAAACCAGGACTTCAAGCTCAGAAATGGGCTTGCTAAGCAAGACCCTCACCAGGGCCATTCTCCTGCCTGCTCTTCCCCCTCCTGCACAAGTCCTCTCCTCTCACAGAGCTGACCACACTCCGCTGTAACAGGAAGCAGCTGCATGTCCGCAGCTGCACCGCACCTGTTGGTCCAGCTGTCCCCTTTTGGTGATGGAAAGAGGAGCATCAAAAAGCTTCTCTTCTGTCTCTGTTTCCAGAGCAACATGGGTCTTGGTCACTGCCCCAGCCAGAGGATCCAGGAAAACATACTTCTTGTACCTAAGAGTAGAGGAGAAGTGTTTCAGTGATGCCACTTCCAGAGCCAAGAAGGCCTGGGGAGGAGAGTCCTCCTGACTCATTCATGCAGGTGGAACATACTGGGCCTTCCAGTTTCCTTCTTCTAACTCCTTCTTCCTGCCTTTCCACTCCACAACCAGGAGGGTATCAGGTCCCTGTCCTGCCAGTGCAGCCTCTACACTCATTCTAAAGCAAAGCTCTACTGCACTGTCACCGTTGCCAAGCTCCCCCCCTCCCACTGCCTGACCCGAGACTGTCCTGCAACCTGATGCAGGTCCTGAGTCTCTCCTGGAAACCTGTCACTCAAGAGGCAGGAGGAAATGAGCTGTGGCTCAAGGGAAGAAAAAAGATCCAGCAGCTGAAAGCTCAAGAGGGGTTTAAAGAAGCTCTTCAGTGTGCACAAGAGGAGGACACTGGAGGCAAAGCCCAACAGGAAAGAGAGCTGCAGTGAGAGGCAGTGGAAACACTGAAGACAGTGGTAAAATGTTGCTGTGAGTAACCATGAGCAGAAGGAGCAGAACCTAGGCAGGCATATGGGGCAGAGAGGGGCAGGAGACAGCAGCTTTCAAGGCTGGAGAGGAATTCTTAGAGGAGTATGACATAGAAGACTCAGTCAGGGAAGGGCAGTGCAGATTTGAGTTGAAAGCAAGTGAATGGAGAATCAGATGCAGACAGAACAACCCAAGGTTCCAGAAGAGTGGGGAAGAAAGAGCTGCTAGCTCAAAGCCAAAACCAAACCCTGCCCTACCATGAACCTGGTATACAAGACCCTCAGGAAAGCATGGAGTCACTGCTGCCCCCAGGGAAGGGAAAACTCCTCTGAGGACAAGAGGGGCAGGTGAGCAGCACACCACCGCTCCAGCTCTTACAGGTTCTCCGTGGTGTTGAAGAGCAGCAGGGAGCTGAGGGAGCTAATGTTCCTGGGGAGGCTGCCAAGGCCTTCTTCTGCATCATCCTCCTGGTGAATTTTGGTGCTCACACACAGAGGGAAGTACTTGAGCTTCTCCTGCAAGAGGACAGGTAACAGCTGGTGAGACTCTAAAACCACAGCTGCTGGGATAGCTCTCCCCAGCCACCACAGCCCACGCTGCACGATCCGGGAAACTACTGCTCCCTCTCCAGCTCCTTCTGAGCAAGGGAGCACACAGGCCACACTGCAGTCCCACACTCGTGACAAACCTCAGCAGTCCATACCCATGGCACATGCTTTTGGTGCCAGGGATGGCCCACACTGAACAAAGATCCACCAAAATAAAATAACCACTGGGGATCCACAGCTGGAGGCAGGATGGAGCAGTCCAAGAAGCCTTTGTTCCAGTGGCTCCTGCTGCTGCACATTTTCATGCAGGCACATTCTCCCAAACGTCTCTTACCTCCCCTCTACTGCCTTCAGTTGCTGCTTTCAGGGATGTGATCCCACCAGTGGGGTATGCAGAGAAGGCAGAGGAGAAAGAGGCTGGGGAGAGCTGGAGTGGCTGCACTGGCATGAGGGCAGGCAGCAGGCAGCGTGCAGGCAACGCAGGGTAGAACATGTGCCAGATGGTCCTGCAAAGCCTGAGGGATTTGCAGGAGTTTTCAACTCTAATGAACTGAAATCTCTTCTCTCTGGGTTCTAAAACTTCATGCATAATAGATAGAGCTCCCTTCAGACAAGGACCAACTGCCTCTGAGCTGCTTGGCTTTTAGATAGCACAGGCACTGCCAGCCCAGCTCAGGCCAGCGATTCAGCCAGCATGACAGCTCCTGGGCTGGGGCGTGCTCGATGCCCACAGCACTCTGCTGCAGAAGAGGGGAAGAGTCCTTGGTTCATGAACCCAGGGACAGCCTGGGATGGATGAACCTCCACCCCAGACCCCTCCTCCACGCACAGCCTTCCTCAAGCCCTTCACAACTGCTGTTCTCTGTCAGCAGCGAGGTGCGCAGTGTTCACGCCGGAAGGAAGCAGAGCACTAACCGGGACAGTCTGACAGGTTCAAGAACTGCCCACAGTCTTTATGGTGCTCTTCGGTCATAAAGCCACCTCAAACACTGTCCACAGCTTCCTACTGCCTCCCTACTTCTGCCACCCCTGCTCTATCCTACTCTTTGAGTCCTCCCTTCCCTCTTTGTACTTGGATGAGGAACTGGAGACCACCACAGGTGCAGTTTTAAGACCACATCTCAGCAGCATAAGCAGTTTCTGCTGACTGAAATTTCAGGCTTGAGTTTGGTAGCCAAAAATGCTGGGAAATAGCTTAGTCACAGCTCAGTTAATCCACTAAGAGCTTGTGTGATGTTCTGAGTATACAAAATACCCTAAGAAGAGACCCAGGAGGTTTGATTTGAAGGTGCTTTTTTTGCCTCCCCAGATAACAAGTTCCAACTTGTGAAAACCAGAGCGAAGTGATCAGCCTGAGCTTTTACAGCAGCAAGCTGACAAAACCACAGGAATGGCTGTTTAGAGACCAGAGAAGCAGAGATTCAGAACTAAAGCTTCTTTTGATCATTAATATTCATTTCCCAGCATTTAATTTGCTGAGCATGAGGGAGTCCTGATGTGTTTGCTAGCACTGCTCACACACACTCAGCCCTCCAGCCATATGTATGGGGAGGGTTACTTTATCTTTGTAGATTTCAATTAGCACAGGAAGACTAAGGGTGGAGGAAGAAACCAACCATTACCTATGTTTACTTTTAAGCCTCAGCTAAGGCAGTTTTAAAAGCACCAAGCACCAATATTGCTCCCCAGAAGCCTTTAAGACAGACTGAAAGAGTTGGGGCTGTTCAGTCTGCAGAAGAGAAGGCTGTGAGGCGATCTTATTGTGGCTTCCCAGTATCTGAAGGGGGCTACAAAAAAGCTGGGGAGGGACTTTTTAGCCCTCAAGGAGTGACAGGACTGGAGAGAATGGAGCAAAGCTGGAGGTGGGGAGATTCAGACTGGACATGAGGAGAAAGTTGTTCAGCATGAGAGTGGTGAGAGCCTGGAATGGGTTGCCCAGGGAGATGGTTGAGGCTCCATCTCTGGAGGTGTTTAAGGCCAGGCTGGCTGAGGCTGTGGGCAGCCTGCTCTAGGGTAAGGTGTTTGTGCCCATGGCAGGGGGACTGGAACTGGCTGATCCTTGTGGTCCCTTCCAACCCTGACTGATTCTATGATTCTAAATGCCACAGAAGTGCTGGTCTGAGTGACAGAAACGTTCAGGTTGGTGAAGACCCTCAGCATCACCAAGCCCAAGCCAAAAGCTTACTCTACAAGGTTCACCCTAAACCAGGTCCCCAAGCATCACATTCAAAGGACCTTTAAATGCATCCAGGGTTGGTGACTCTACCACCTCCCTGGGCAGCATATTCCAAAGCTTGGAATATGCTCCCTGGGCAGCATATTCCACTCTTGCTGGGAAAAAAATGTTTCCTAATATCTAGTCTAAACCTACCCAGTGGCAGCTTGAGGCCATTCCCTCTTGTTCTATGGCTAACTACCTGTGAGAAGAGCCCAGCACCTAGGCCTGTTCGGAAACTCACAACAGCTACCTACAACCTGCCCCAGTGAATCCCACAAGTTCACATTAAAATAGGAGTCTCCTTACAGGGACATTCAGTCCTTCAGTTGAAGGTTCAGCAGCACTGACATACTCTAGTCCTGTGGTGTGCCTGAAGGCTCAAAGATGCCAGCCTGGCATTTGGCAGCTGGCAGGATTGCATCCCTAAGGACGCTGCCTGCCCAGGCATTTTTCTTTCTGGCCGCCTACAGTATCACCCTGGTTCTGAGGTTTAATTAAAGCACAGGCTCTGCACCACCAGAAATCTCCTTCCCCTCCACACCAGCAGCATGCTGAGGTTAGCTGGAAAAGCACTTAAAGATGAGCAAGTGCTGCAATCCCAGTTCAGCCTCCTCATGCCTCTGGAGGAGGTCAAACTCACAATCACCTGCCAAGTAAGTGACAGTTCTGAAGCCCTGTGAGGTTACTCTGGCAGTGGGCTGTAGCTTTGGCTTGGAAGTCTTTCCAAGCTCAGGCAGACCATGTCTCTCACCTCATTTTCCAGCCACTTGAGGGGCGCTTGCAGCACCCAGACACAGTGCCCATCACCTGAGAAGCCTCATAGGGCTGCAGCCTGTTCCACCTTGCCTAGGGGCTACCAGAGCGGCGTGCAAAGCAAGCAGCTTTGCAGGAGTGCAAGGACCTCACTGCTGGCACTTCCATCCATCAGTGCTTATCTTACCAACCTCAAAGAATGTCCTCTCAACAGCTGAGCTTTCACTTGCAAGGGATGTGGAGGGTGAAAGAACTTCCCAGAAGGGAAGCGCTAAGTAAATCCCACACATGTCCATCTCAGCTGCTTTTCCTCCAGAGCACAAGCTCCTCAGTGCTGAGCACAGGCAGCCACAGCACAAGCTCCTCAGTGCTGAGCACAGGCAGCCACAGCACAAGCTCCTCAGTGCTGAGCACAGGCAGCCACAGCACAAACTCCTCAGTGCTGAACATAGGCAGCCACAGCACCAACTCCTCAGTGCTGAGCACAGGCAGCCACAGCACAAACTCCTCAGTGCTGAGCACAGGCAGCCACAGCACAAGCTCCTCAGTGCTGAGCACAGGCAGCCACAGCACAAACTCCTCAGTGCTGAGCACAGGCAGCCACAGCACAAGCTCCTCAGTGCTGAGCACAGGCAGCCACAGCACAAGCTCCTCAGTGCTGAGCACAGGCAGCCACCACCACTTACCCTGGAACTGACAGGATCAGAGCTTACTTTCCTGGTGGGGCATGTGAGTGAGTCAAGCCAGCAAAGCCTACTGCAGCTGCTCCCAGCAAAGAGGCCCTCATTAGAAGTGAAAACAGGCAGTGAGGCTCTGCTGAAAGCCCTGAATAATTGAGGAGAGTGTAAATGCAAACATCAGATTTCCCTCTGTCACTTTTCATTACCGCAAGGCACATCAGGCTCTGCGCTCAGCTACGGCCAGGAAGGGCCTGTCCCCCTGGCATGTGGTCAGAGCTCGGCCACATGGAGCCCTACTTAGCACATCAGCTGCTCCTGGCACAGGCCTCTCCATCCTTCCATCAGATGACAGCCACTCAGCAGCACACAAGCATCCCCTTGCCCACAGCAGAGCTGCAGGAGCTGGTGTATGTGTGAGCTTAGCAAGAGCAGTAAGACTGCTGCATGAGGCGGGGTCAGCAAGCCAGAGAAAGCTCAACGAGCCCAGGGAAGGATCAAAAGATGGGTCACAGGAGGGGAGGAGCAAACACCAACATCCCCCAGGGCCTGCACAAAGTCCCTGTGGTTATGGCAGCCTTGGTCAGGAACGGCACAACACAGCAATGGTACAGAGGTCATCAGGGACAAGGAGGAGGTGTCCACAGGCAGCTGGGAGGGCTGCAGGGAAGGGCATGCAGAGCCTGTGCAGCCACGGGGCCAGCTGGGTGGCTCCACCGTTTGCTCTCTGCGGGACACCGCTTCTGAGCGGCTGCTGCCCTTCTCAGTTGCCTCCCTGTGAGACAGGCTGTACGTTGGCATCAGTCCTTCAGGCTGGGAGAGCATCTCCCCTGCCCTCTCACGTCTTACCTCTGCTCCCCCTCCATGCTCTGATGAGATTGGGGTACCAACCAGAGAGCACAGCCATAATCAGCCTCCCCTGGCCGGCCAGCAGCAGGCCCCACACATCTCTGCCCTGCGCCACTGCCACGGCCAGCAGGAAGCACAAACCCTGGAGGATGCCAGCTGTGCCTCCGGCCAGCAGCCCTGCTTGAAAGATTCATAACTACCTCAACCCTGTGAGGTCTCCACTCCATTAAAACTCAGGAAAGTTTACCATGCTAAATTATTCAGTGGTAGCTTTATTCTGGAGCCAAGGCACACAAGGATGAGGAAGTCTCTCTAGGGGTCGAGAGCAGCGAACTTGTCAGGTCGATCCCTAACCTGCCAGGAACAGCACATCTGCTGCTGCTGCCACAGCACACACACAGCAACTTCTAAACTTCAAGCACAGCAACTTTTCCCCCTCTTCTGCCAACCCAGGCATGTTGAAACAAAGAGTTGGAGAATCCTTTGGCAGCATTTCCTGCCAAACCTACAACTTGTCAGTCCTCCCTCAGAAGCCTCTCTCCACCACTCAATCCACAGGCTAAGAGAAATCCATGCTTCAGGACCTCCTTCAAGACCACCAGCTGCAAGCATCTCTGATAAAGGTGCACCTGGAAGCCCCCTCTGAGGGGCTTGCAACCTACAATAGCCAAACACATAGCAAAGCAGAAGCAAAACACAAACAACAAAAGATGTAAAGAATCAAAGATGCAAAACTCATCTGGGAACCAGGAAGGGACAATAGCATTTGCTTTCCTGGGACAGGAATATGTTGTAAAGGCTCCTCTGACACCAAGCTGGGGGCTGATGTGGCTGAGTTGGAGGGCAGAAGGGCTCTGCAGCGGGACCTTGACCGCCTGGACAGATGGGCAGAGTCCAAGGGGATGGAGTTCAATGGCTCCAAGTGCCAGGGGCTGCACTTTGGCCACAACAACCCCAGGCAGAGATACAGGCTGGGGTTGGAGTGGCTGGAGAGCAGCCAGACAGAGAGGGATCTGGGGGTGCTGATTGATACCCGCCTGAACATGAGCCAGCAGTGTGCCCAGGTGGCCAAGAGAGCCAGTGGCATCCTGGCCTGCATCAGGAATGGTGTGGCCAGCAGGAGCAGGGAGGTCATTCTGCCCCTGTACTCTGCACTGGTTAGACCACACCTTGAGTACTGTGTTCAGTTCTGGGCCCCCCAGTTTAGAAGGGACATTGAGATGCTTGAGCGTGTCCAGAGAAGGGCAACGAGGCTGGTGAGAGGCCTCGAGCACAGCCCTACGAGGAGAGGCTGAGGGAGCTGGGATTGTTTAGCCTGGAGAAGAGGAGGCTCAGGGGAGACCTTATTGCTGTCTACAACTACCTGAGGGGTGGTTGTGGCCAGGGGGAGGTTGCTCTCTTCTCTCAGGTGGCCAGCGCCAGAACGAGAGGACACAGCCTCAGGCTGCGCCAGGGGAAGTTTAGGCTCGAGGTGAGGAGAAAGTTCTTCACTGAGAGAGTCATTGGCCACTGGAATGGGCTGCCCAGGGAGGTGGTGGAGTCGCCGTCCCTGGAGCTGTTCAAGGCAGGATTGGACGTGGCACTTGGTGCCATGGTCTAGCCTTGAGCTCTGTGGTGAAGGGTTGGACTTGATGATCTGTGAGGTCTCTTCCAACCCTGATGATACTATGACACTATGATACTCTCTTCTCTCAACACACTCACAAGCACTTTCACCTTTCCCTTTTCTCCATCACTTACACTGGAGCCTTCAGAAGCTGTTTCAAACAACTCTGACCTTGGTCCCAGCTGCCTTGCTACACACAGCCAAAGCCTGAAGTCCATCCAGAAGCACCATGAGAAATGCTGCAGGCAACAGGGGGATGTTAGGAACTGCTGCAGAGGGCTAGTAGCCAACAGTCCCTCAGAGCACTCAGCCACCCAGCCAAGGTCTTGTACTCAGCCAGCCCTCTCAGTTTGGAAGTTCTGCAAGCTTCTCAGCCTGACCTCACACACTCACACCATCAGAGCGAGCTGAAAAGCTGTTCTGCTCACAGCCTGTGTGCCAAAGGCCTCGTCTCCTTCATCACAGGGACTAACAGCCTCACAGCCTCTCTTTGCTCACTCATCTCAAGGTCTGTTCCCCTCCTCACCTGCAGAGCCTTCTCATCCAGCACTCGGTGTTTGCTCTGAATCTTGTGCCTTGGCCATTTCTGTTTTGCTGGGTCTTCTGCACCAGCAAAAATGGAACTGTACTCCTGCAGCCGCTCAGGGGCTGGATACTTGGCACTGGAAAATACCTGTGGAGAGACAAGGAGAGACTGAGGAAGCCCAACAGCTGAGCAATCCTGCACCACAGAAACACACAGAGTGGAATTAAACACATGGCCTGTGCTGCTGGTGGGAATGGACAGCCTGAGAGTCCCCAGGCTCTGGAGGGCTAAGGGCATGGACTCCATAAAGCATGGGCTGTCACTTCAGGAAGTGCCAAAACCTCTCTCCACACAAGCATCAGGAGGTCACAGGCTTGCAGTGGCAGGAAGAGAATGGTAACTATTAAACCAAGGAAGAATGAGGAAAGAGGAGTTTTAACTAGTTTTATTACATGGCTCAGCAAAACAAAGGTGCACTAAGAGGAGGCTCTCCAGCATCAGCTTGCATTCAAACAGCCCAAGTGGCTATGAGCCTGAAGTTGGAAGGTGCTGGGCTTAGCCCAGGACATGGCTTTTCTTGCAGGGAGAACTTAGGGCAGTGACTTACACAGCCCTCACAAGGCCAGCAGCTGTGTGGCTCATGGGTTATAGAATGATGTAGGTTAGAAGGGACCTCAAAGATCACCCAGTTCCAATCCCCTGCCATTGCCAGGGACACCTCCCACTAGAATAGGCTGCTCAAGGCCTCATCCAACCTGGCTTTAAACAACTCCAGGAAGGTTGTGGAGCACAGAATCACCCAATGTGATCTTTGATCACATTGGGTGATTCTGTGCTCCACAACCTCCCTGGGCAACCTGTGCCAGTGTCTCACCACCCTCACTGCAAACAACTTCTTCCTAACATTCAGTTTAAATCTCCCCTCTTCCAGTTTACCCCTCCTCCTGTCATTACAAGACCTTGTCAGTAGTCCCTTCCCAGCCTTCTTGTAGCCCCCTTCAGATACTAGAAGGCTACTCTAAGGTCTCCTCAAAGCCTTCTCTTCTCCAGGCTGCAGAGCCCCAACTCTTGCAGCCTGTCCTCACAGCAGAGCTGCTGCAGCCTGTCCTCACAGCAGAGCTGCTGCAGCCTGTCCTCACAGCAGAGCTGCTGCAGCCTGTCCTCACAGCAGAGCTGCTGCAGCCTGTCCTCACAGCAGAGCTGCTGCAGCCTGTCCTCACAGCAGAGCTGCTGCAGCCTGTCCTCACAGCAGAGCTGCTGCAGCCTGTCCTCACAGCAGAGCTGCTGCAGCCTGTCCTCACAGCAGAGCTGCTGCAGCCTGTCCTCACAGCAGAGCTGCTGCAGCCTGTCCTCACAGCAGAGCTGCTGCAGCCTGTCCTCACAGCAGAGCTGCTGCAGCCTGTCCTCACAGCAGAGCTGCTGCAGCCTGTCCTCACAGCAGAGCTGCTGCAGCCTGTCCTCACAGCAGAGCTGCTGCAGCCTGTCCTCACAGCAGAGCTGCTGCAGCCTGTCCTCACAGCAGAGCTGCTGCAGCCTGTCCTCACAGCAGAGCTGCTGCAGCCTGTCCTCACAGCAGAGCTGCTGCAGCCTGTCCTCACAGCAGAGCTGCTGCAGCCTGTCCTCACAGCAGAGCTGCTGCAGCCTGTCCTCACAGCAGAGCTGCTGCAGCCTGTCCTCACAGCAGAGCTGCTGCAGCCTGTCCTCACAGCAGAGCTGCTGCAGCCTGTCCTCACAGCAGAGCTGCTGCAGCCTGTCCTCACAGCAGAGCTGCTGCAGCCCTCTGAGCACAGGATCATAGGTTGTTAGGGGTTGGAAGGGACCCAAAGAGATCATCGAGTCCAACCCCCCTGCTGGAGCATCTTGGTGGCCTCCTCTGCACTGGCTCCAACACTTCCATGTCCTTCTTGCGTTGGGGGCTCCAGAACTGTACAAAGGATCTGAAGATCATCAGCTGCATCAGTCCAGCTACTGCTCTTGTCCAGAGCTTACATCAGGAGTAAAGAGGGGAGGTGGAATGAAGAAGGGAAGCCATGCAGCCTTCACTCAAGTCCCTACCTTAATAGCCTTCTTGCTCCCCTTGATCTTCTCAATCTTGGCTTGGGCAAGCGTGACTCTCTCACCGATCACCTGCAGCTGTGCCCGGCTGGCCTCCACCCGCTGGGAGATCCTAGGAGGAAGGAATCTTAGGGTCAGCAATCCCAAACCAGACATTTTGTGGAAGCAGCAATGTCTCCCCTCAGAGAAGAATGTGATTCTTGGCCAGACTCAATTATAGAATCATGGAATCAACCAGGTTGGAAGAGACCTCCAAGATCATCCAGTCCTGTTCATCATTTCCTTTCCATACCCCTCCCTCTGTCTCAGTGGAGTAGATGCACATCACTTACACCCTTGGCTAAGTTCTCAAAGTAGTTTCAGTGCACATTTCCCACCACCTGTTTGCAGCAAATTTCACCTGTCACAGAGCTGTCCCATTGCTTTGCTTTGGTACAGTGTGAGATGCCTCTGAAGGACTCAAGTCTTCCCTACCTGCCCTTCCCAGCACATTTCCCTACCCCACAGTTCACCTCTTTCTTAGCTGTTTTATAATTGTATTGATTTGCACTATTGCCAGCACTGCTCCTGGGGGCATCTGACTACTTTTACCTTCTTCAAAGCTGAAAAAGAATGTTCCTTTATTTCTGCATTGCCACTCTCCCTCAAATCAATGATGCAATTTCCCCTCTCACCTACCAGCAAAGTCCTTTCCTGAAGGAACTCAACAAAGGTCTTTTGAAGCTTCAAATAAAAGCCAAGTATTAACTGCCTCTTAGCCAGTACCCTGCTGACTCCTGGACACAGTCCTCAGGGGCTAACAAGGCTCCTGCTTCTCTCTCAGAAGGAAGAGTTAAGCAAACACTGATGCAAGCTCAGACCTGGGAACCAGCAGCTGCTTTTCCCCTTTCCATTCCATGAGTAAGCTGGGGTCAAGTAGCACAGTGCAAACCCTTGCTCACTTCCTTTCCCAACCCACATTATCCCCAATGCTTCCCCAGTTATCAGGCTCTTCCTCTCCCTTTCCACATTCTCTTTCCACCAACTGAAGCAGCAAATGGGTTTCTGATGAATCCCCCTCACCCTTACCTTCCACCCGTAACCACGTCCGCATCTAACATTCACACTCTCAGACACCTGCTGCAGGTGAATGGTGCCACAACCCCCTTTATGCCCCACCACACACCACTCTGTTGGCTGTGAGAGTGCTTCTTGGGACTGGAGTGCTCACACCTCCTGTGGTGTGTGGACAGCACTGGGGGAAGAGCAGAAAGCAAAGCAACTCTCAGCCTGCAGCGCTGCATCCATCTCTCTCCCATTTAAGGTTAGTTGGAATCTCTCTCAAGAAGGAAACATCTCTAAAAAGAGAAGATGTCTGCAATTGCTGTGCCCTGGCTGCCAGAAGGGAAAGAGAGGGTTGTTTAGCCTGCAGAAGAGGAGGCTCAGGGCAGACCTCATTGCTGTCTACAACTACCTGAAGGGAGGCTGTAGCCAGGTGGGGTTGGGCTCTTCTGCAGACACTCAGCAACAGAACATGAGGACACAGTCTCAAGCTGTGCCAGGGCAGGTCTAGGCTGGATGTCAGGAGGAAGTTGTTGGCAGAGAGAGTGATTTGCATTGGAATGGGCTGCCCAGGGAGGTGGTGGAGTCACTGTCCCTGGAGGTGTTAAAGACAAGCCTGGCTGGGGCACTTAGTGCCATGGTCTGGTTGACTGGATAGGGCTGGGTGCTAGGTTGGGCTGGCTGAGCTTGGAGGTCTCTTCCAACCTGGCTGGAACCAATCTAGACCTCCCCTGGCACAACTTGAGACTGTGTCCCCTTCTTCTGTTGCTACTTGCCTGGCAGAAGTGACCAACCCCACCTGGCTACAGCCTCCCTTCAGGTAGTTGTAGACAGCAATGAGGTCTGCCCTGAGCCTCCTCTTCTGCAGGCTAAACAACCCTCTCTTTCCCTTCTGGCAGCCAGGGCACAGCAATTGCAGACATCTTCTCTTTTTAGAGATGTTTCNCACACCGATACTGAGAAAATATATGGTAAAAACCCTCTCCTGGTCAAATGTCTGCAGCAACTTCGGCATTTTTACTGCTGTGGAAACTGAAACTCTTCCAAGAGGTCAGTTAGTGTTCATAAAGAAAGGAAACAGGGACAGAAAGGGCTGGTGCTGAGGATTCAGGGGCTGTCTGAAGCAAGGTGACATTCAGACCTCAACTTTCACTTAAGCAGCAGTGTGTTACTGTCTGGGACTTGTCTGACAGGCAGCTCCAGTCAGGACAGGAGAGATAAGTGTTAACACACTGCCCACTCCTGCCCCTCACAACCCTGTGCTCAGACAGCTACAAACGCCATCAGCAGCTGAACCTGCCCTGTGCCTGTCCTATTAGTCATTGCTGTGTTATTTTGCTCATGGTGCTCGTTTCTGCTTGAGAAACCCCTTCAGTTAGATGCAATTTGACTTTGGAGTTGCAAAGGAGCAGGCAGCACACAGCCACAGCCCCTCCCTTTGAGGCCAAGTGCAGAGGGGGACTGCAGGAGAAAGGTAAGTCCATCACCTGCCTTCACAGCCTGGGCACACAGCTGAGCCAACCTGCTCCTCCCAGGGCTTTGCTTCGAGGAAGTAATACATGGGGCAGATTAAATCTATCCAGTGGATTATCTCTTAATCCAGATAGACTTTGATTTTTCATCTAAATAGATACTGAAGCAAATCTTTCTGCTGCTTTCATCCAAACTTTCCCATCTTCTTGTCCCTCTGGATGCAGAGTGGGTTGAGAGTAGCCCTGAAGAAAGCGACATGGGAGTGCTGGTTGCAGAAGGTGTTTAAGGCCAGGCTGGATGAGGCTGTGGGCAGCCTGATCTAGGGTAGGGTGTCCCTGTCCATGGCAGGGAGGTTGGAACTAGATGATCCTTGTGGTCCCTTCCAACCCTGACTGATTCTATGACTCTGATTCTATGACTCTAAGCCCCCTGCCCCTTACCTCCAGCTTAGACCTCATTTCCGCAGCAGGAATGCTTCCTCTTCCCTCACTGGACCCACAACCTGTATCCCATCTGCTGCCATCAACCAAATCACTTCCCTTATTTCCAGAGAACTCCTCTGATAAACCTCACATTCAGGCAGGTACTGAAAGGCCTCTCTGCTGTGTCTGCTCATGAGGGGAAATGACTCCTATAGGACAAAGATGTGAAGCAGTATGAATTTGACAGCCATGGCCCTGGACACTGCCTGTCAGCTGTCAGCAGTGCCAGCAGTACTGTATTTCTAAGGGGGTCTCCAAGAATCATAGCATCAAGCAGGTTGGAAGAGACCTCCAAGCTCAGCCAGCCCAGCCTAGCACCCAGCCCTAGCCAATCAACCAGACCATGGCACTAAGTGCCTCAGCCAGGCTTGGCTTCAACACCTCCAGGGACGGCGACTCCACCACCTCCCTGGGCAGCCCATTCCAATGCCAATCACTCTCTCTGCCAACAACTTCCTCCCAACATCCAGCCTAGACCTGCCCTGGCACAACATGAGACTGTGTCCCCTTCTTCTCTTGCTGTTTGCCTGGCAGAAGAGACCAACCCCACCTGGCTACAGCCTCCCTTCAGGTAGTTGTAGACAGCAATGAGGTCTGCCCTGAGCCTCCTCTTCTGCAGGCTGCACACCTCCAGCTCCCTCAGCCTCTCCTCACAGGGCTTCATTGCCCTTCTCTGGACACCTTCCAGTACTCAAGTTCCAGTTCCAAGCACTCAGACAGCATCAGGAAGAAGTTTAAAATCAGAGCAGGTGTAAAGGAAGGTAGCTGAGTACATGGAATTACAGAATCACAGAATGGTTTAGATTGGAAGGGACCAGTTCCAACCCCCTGCCATAGGCAGGGACACTTCCACTAGAACAGGTCTCTCAAGGCCTCATCCAATCTGGCTTTGAACACCTCCAGGGAGGAAGCATCCACAACCTCCCTGGGCAACCTGTGCCAGTGTCTCACCAACCTCACTGGAAAGAACTTCTTCCTATCATCCAGTTTAAATCTTTCCTCTTCAAGTTTAAACCCATTACTCCTCATCCTGTCATTACAAGACCTTTCAATTCAGATGAAAGGAAGCATTATAGCTTCAGTAGACCCTTTGCTGTCTGTGCTGAAGGCACACATCACCCAGAAGTGACAAAACCTGGGAAGTGGGAGAGAGCAGAGCCATGCTCCACACCAAGGTGAACAAGAAAGGCAAGGTAGCAGAGCCTGGGAGAAAAACCTCTCTAGAATACCAAAGAACTTCAATTTCATGTCTCAAGTACAAAAGTGAGTGATCAACCAAGGAGAAAGAACATTAGGGAGCAGATGAGAAATGAATTTGCACAGGAGGACAAGGCAGCCAAAGTACTAAATGGCTTTTGCTTTAAAGGAGGGCTGTGCACATCACAACAAGTCAGGCTTCTGCTCTCCTCCCAGCCCAAGCTGCAGCCCTGACAGACAGCAGGGGAGTGCTCAGCACTGCTGCTCTAAGCTCCAGGGTACAAACAGTGAATTTGTTCTCCAGATCCTTGGCTCTCTGCATAAAAGTCAAGCTGGGGTTTTTCTGGTTGCTGTTGGTTTTGTTTGGTTTGGGGTTCTTTTTTTTTTACTGTTGAGGGTTTTTTTTTCTCTCTCCACCAACCTGTGCTTATATAAGCAGACTGCAGGAGGCTGGTGCTGGAGCAGAGTAACCAGGGAAGATAACAGTGCTGGCTGCTATCCATCCTTCTGCAGCACTGATGCCAAAACCAGCATGATGCCACTGCTGATGAGTAAGATAGCATCAAACCTCTAGGAGAGGTTCCAATGGCTCTGAACCACTGCTGAGCAGAGACTACTTCCCAAGAGAGGGGAGACATCATCCCACGATGAAAGCAGAAGGTGGTGCTGAGGGAGATGAATTTCCACCTTTCTTCTCAAGCTACTGAGCCCCTTCTTCATCCACTTCTTCTCTGGAACATAGAGGCATATCGCTGCTCTCTTCTAGGGTGATTTCCTCCCTTTACTCTACTCTCATCAGACCTCACTTGGAGTACTGTGTACAATTCTGGAGCCCCCAACACATGAGGGACATGGAACTGTTTGAGTCAGTCCAGGGGAGGCCACCAAGATGCTCAGAGGGCTGCAGCAGCTCTGCTCTGAGGACAGGCTACAAGAGTTGGGGCTCTGCAGCATCAAGAAGGCTTTAAGGAGACCTTGTAGTGGCCTTCCAGTACCTGAAAGGAGCCTACAGAAAGGCTGGGGAGGGACTATTGACAAAGTCTGGTAATGGCAGGAGGAGGGGTAATGGGTTTAAACTGGAAGAAGGGAGATTTAGACTGGATGTTAGGAGGAAGTTCTTTACAGTGAAGGTGGTGAGACACTGGAACAGGTTGCCCAGGGAGGTTGTGGCTGCTCCCTCCCTGGAGGTGTTAAAGGCCAGGTTGGATGAGGCCTTGAGCAGCCTGCTCTAGTGGGAGGTGTCCCTGCCTAAGGCAGGCTGGAACTGGCAGAGCTTTGAGGTCCCTTCCAACCTAAACCATTCTATGATTCTACAATTTGTAACCTGCAGAGATGAAGAAAATCTCTAAACTTTTTCAAGTTTTAACTTGTCCAAGAATCTTCTTGAAAAATGGCTTTGATGGCTCCTCAGGCTGCTGAAGCGATGGGGAAGCACCAGTGCATGGCAGCTTTAACTCAGGACTGTGACGCACAGTCACTGAACTGCCTCTGAGCAAGCCTGGAGTGTGAGGACAGGACAACATAGAATCAACCAGGTTGAAAGAGACCTTCAAGCTCATTCAGTTCAACCTAGCACTCAGCCCCATCCAGTCAACCAGACCATGGCACTAAGGCAAAGCCCCAGGCTTTGCTTGAACAGCTCCAGGGACAGCGACTCCACCACCTCCCTGGGCAGCCCATTCCAATGCCAATCACTCTCTCTGCCAACAACTTCCTCCTAACATCCAGCCTAGACCTCCCCTGCCACAACTTCACACTGTGTCCCCTTCTTCTGTCGCTACTTGCCTGGCAGAAAAGACCAACCCCACCTGGCTACAGCCTCCCTTCAGGTAGCTGTAGACAGCAATGAGGTCTGCCCTGAGCCTCCTCTTCTGCAGGCTGCACACCCCCAGCTCCCTCAGCCTCTCCTCATAGGGTTTGTGTTCCAGGCCCCTCACCAGCTTTGTTGCCCTCCTCTGGACACCTTCCAGCACCTCAACATCTCTCTTGAATTGAGGAGCCCAGAACTGGACACAGCACTCAAGGGGTGGCCTGAGCAGTGCTGAGTACAAGGAAAGAATGCACTCTGCCTGGGTAACAAAGATCAACGTTCAACGAGGCACTGCAGTGCACTTTACAACCACCCTCACCTCACACAGTTCTTCCCACACCCTGCAGTGGCCAGCTGAGAGTCAGATATGGCCTGTGAGGAGCTCAAGCCTCACTCTCCTCACTCCATCATGGCAGGATGGAGCCAGTGCCAAGGAAAGGCTGCTGAAACACTCGAGGTGACGCAGGGAAGCTTTTCAAGGCAGCTCACGAAGCCAGCTCACCACAGAAGCTGGAAAGACAGAAAAGCAAGCTGCATGCTTTTACAAAACACCAAACACCTCCAGCCACTCACAGAAAGAGCAACTTGTTTGCCTTCTGCTCTTCTCTCCCCTTATTTAAGCAGTTCTTAAAGACTTCATGTCTGAGTGCAATCAGGAACTGTTCTCAAATACCATCCCTGACAGAAAGAAATCCCAAGTGAGACTGGGATTGTAATCAACCTTCCTTCCTCCACTAAAGGTTTGCATATTACACTAATTAATGTTTATCACACTCTGATTGCTCCTTGAGCCTGATTTGCAGGTGTTTCAGCACTCACATACTGCTCTGCTCCTGCAATGCCAAGCAGTTCCACAGGCTGTGCAGCGATCAAGGCCGCCAGGTTATCCTCAGCAGGATTTGGCATACATCACTCTCCACAGGTCATGCTCTCACAAACAGAAAAAAAGATATTTCATCTTGATTTTTACTCTCTCACTCCACAAGGTGCTCCTCTTACTGTGAATTGAGCTGCTGTAAAGATTGGAAGCTTATCATTACAACCCAACATCATTTTCCCCTGCAACTTGCTCTCCCTCCAAGGAAAGCAGCTTTGCTTTTTTTCCTCTTTTCCTTTCTTTTTTTCTGTATTAAAAAATGTAAAGGTGACAAACAAATTCTTCTCTAACCTTTCACAGGCTCCCAGGATGTTAGGGGTTGGAAGGGATCATCGAGTCCAACCCCCTTGACAGAGCAGGACCACACAATCGAGCTTAGGAACACATCCAGACAGGACTGGAAAGGCTCCAGAGAAGGAGACTCAACAACCTCTCTGAGGAGCCTGTTCCAGCACTCTGAAACCCTTACAGTAAAGAAGTTCCCCCTTGTGTTGAGGCAGAACCTCCTGTGCAGCTTCCAGCCATTGCTCCTTGTCCTATCCCAGGGAGCAGTGAGCAGAGCCTGTCCCCTCTCCTGACCCCCAGCCCTCAGATATTTATAAACATTTATTCAATCCCCTCTCAGTCTTCTCTTCTCCAGACTAAACAGCCCCAGGTCCTTCAGCCTCTCCCTCTCAGGCAGTGCTCCAGTCCCCTCATCATCCTTGTAGTCCTTTGCTGAACCTTCTCCAGCAGCTCCCTGTCCCTCTGAAACTGGGGAGCCCAAAACTGAAGATGAGGCCTCACCAGGGCAGAGCAGAGATGCAGGAAAACCTCCCTTGATCTGTTGGACACACTCTTCTCAATACACCCCAGGACCCCATTGGCCCTCTTGGCCACAAGGGCACTTTGCTGTGCCATGGACAACTTGTTATCCACCAGCACTCCCAGGTCCCTCTCAACCAGGACAGGGGTAGTAGCAACTGGTACTAGCATTCTAACCAACAGAAGTTACCAGTTATGTACCAGTCACTGCTTTGTTATCCATACAGCCACTGCTTTGTTATCCACAGTCTTCCTCACCCTCGTACAACTCTCACAAGCTTTTGCAGTAACAGTCTTAAGTGAGCTCCCAGCCCTCTCCTTTTGTAGATCACTTCTGGAAGGCTAATCCTGTTTGGACAGAATAGCTCAAGCCTGTCAGAAGTACATTCTGTGTCCATGCTGCTTGCAGTTATGGATCTTACTTGGCAGATAGCCTGAGAAGGTGTTTTGGCACCTTGTAACCTTAATCAACTGTGTACACAAACATCGCGTTCCTCTTTCAGCCATCAAAGCTCCTCTCTCAGAGCAGTCAAAGATGTTGCTCCAATGCTCCCCATGGAATAGAAAATGCATCTCACCACACAGAAGTCACAGGAAACAAGCAGTGGAGAAATGCCTAGGTGCCCTCATGGTGAACCACAGCATCTGGGGCTAGGGAGAGCTAATACTTTTAAAGAGGTCTCAAACTCCTCTGGGTCACTACACATAGAAGAAATCCCTTTTGAGAGCTGGGTCTGATTCTGCACAAGCAACACTTCTGGTACACAATTCTCTCTGTCAGCAGAAGGCTCCATGTTTCCTTTCAGCAGTACTCACAGGATACAGGTCAACCTGGATTACAACAACTGATCAGGGCCATATCCCAAGTAGAATTGCAAGAGAAAGGCAGGAGCCACCTGCCCAAACTGATCTATCTTCTCAGCTTCACCTGAAGGCAGCAACAGCAGGAGATGAGCAGTGACCAATCCATAGCAGCTTCCCCAGCTCTTTTAGCCTGGGCCTCAATTGAGCCCCAGATACCTTGCCACGGCAGAACAAGAGGGCAGACTTGCTTACAGACCAGCAAGTTTCTCTTCACTCCTAACTTTCCCCCCTGTATTTTCCAAGTGGTTTTAAATCACTTCTCTTGACCAAGGTAAATAGTGCCCAGTTGCATGCATGTGGCAAGAACTCCAGAAGGTTCTGCCATAGGGTACTACAGGGCTACTATAAGGCTGAATGTACCAGGTCAGCTCAGCCCCCTTGTTAGCTGGGATGAAGGCTTTTTATAGCAGCACAGCACAAAGCACACAGCCTGCTCCAAGCCTGTTTATTCCTGCTACTCAAATGAATCACTGTCACCAAGCAGCGCTACAGGCTGGGGACAGAGTGGCTGGAGAGCAGCCAGGCAGAAAGGGACCTGGGGGTGCTGGTAGAGAGGAGCTGAAGATGAGGCAGCAGTGTGCACAGGTGGCCAGGAGAGCCAGTGGCANAGCCCTGTGAGGAGAGGCTGAGGGAGCTGGGGGTGTGCAGCCTGCAGAAGAGGAGGCTCAGGGCAGAGCTCATTGCTGTCTGCAGCTACCTGAAGGGAGGCTGTAGCCAGGTGGGGTTGGGCTCTTCTGCCAGGCAAGCAGCAACAGAACAAGGGGACACAGTGTGAAGTTGTGGCAGGGGAGGTCTAGGCTGGATGTTAGGAGGAAGTTGTTGTCAGAGAGAGTGATTGGCATTGGAAGGGGCTGCCCAGGGAGGTGGTGGAGTCGCCATCCCTGGAGGTGTTCCAGCAAAGCCTGGCCGGGGCACTTAGTGCCATGGTCTGGTTGATTGGCCAGGGCTGGGTGCTAGGTTGGACTGGATGAGCTTGGAGGTCTCTTCTGACCTGGCTGATTCTATGGCAAGAAGGAGAACACAGGTCAGGACACGCCTGCCCCTGGGGCACAAGAGGACTCCTCTGACAGAAGCTGAAACCCAAATCATTCTCTGAGGAAGGTGCTGCTGCTCTTCACATTTAGTCAAACATCATTATAACCTCATAGATTTTCACCCAGAGATCTCAAGGCAATTTCCAAGTGTTAATTCAGTTTGGGTTGCTTGTGAAACCATGCATGGAATCGTTTGTTCCAGTGACAAAGGCAATCTGAGGACACTGACAGGACAGTTCCAGCTGATTGTATTTGTAACTCCCTCATTTACCAACAGGAACAAATGTTGCAAGGTTTAGCAACTACAAAGTTTAGCAGTTGTTTAACTTTCAGGTTTACTGTGCAAGCACTTCTGCACTCTTGAATGCCTTTCCCTTGCAAATTCTGTCCCATTGCTGCTCTCTAGAACAAACCACAGCCAGCAAGCACTGGTGCAGAACACTGACCATCCTCTCCAACACTGCTCACTTCTCTGAGTCCAAAGTATAGCCTCTCTTCATATTTCATAGAGTCATCCAGGTTGGAAGAGACCTCTGGAGCCACTATGACAAGAGGGATGTGGAGATGCTGGAGCGTGTCCAGAGCAGGGCCAGGAGGATGCTCAGAGGGCTGCAGCAGCTCTGCTGTGAGCACAGACTGAAAGAGCTGGGGCTGTGCAGGCTGCAGAAGAGGAGGCTCCCAGGTGACCTTCTTGTGGCCTTCCACGACCTGAAGTGGGCTACAAAAAAGCTGGAGAAGGATTTTTTAGGCTGTCAGGGAGTGACAGGACTGGGGGGAATGGAGCAAAGCTGGATGTGGGGAGATTCAGAGTGGATGTGAGGAGGAAGTTGTTGAGCATGAGAGTGGTGAGAGGCTGGAATGGGTTGCCCAGGGAGGTGGTTGAGGCTCCATTCGTGGAGGTGTTTAAGGCCAGGCTGGATGAGGCTGTGGGCAGCCTGCTCTAGGGTAGGGTGTCCCTGCCCATGTCAGGGGGATTGGAACTAGATGATCTTTGTGGTCCCTTCCAACTGACTGATTCTATGATTGTAAGTAATCAGCCCTCCCGTAGTTAAAACACCTCCTTAGTAACCACCTCTGTTCTTTCAGAACACACTGCCTTCACTTGCAGATTACTTTAACAAATGGAGCTTTTTATTTCACAATATTTGTTCTTCAGACATAGAGGTCGTTTTTTCGTGTTAGTTTTTCATTTCCCCACAATCAACTGCTGCAGTCACACTCAAATCCCCAAAGGCACTTTGCAGGATGTGCCCATCGACAAGCTAATTTGAGCTTAAGTGCTTCTTCAACAACTGAGAGGAACTCTTCATGACAGTTATCCATCTGACACCTTCCCTGAGTGGCTGCAGCACTTTGTAATTCCTCAAGGGGATTTCCAGTTACTTCCCCCCCAAAAAAAGAAACTCCTTTGGGCCCCAGGCAGGGATTTTTCTAATAGGACCAAAAAGCAGATGTACTTAGCCTGACAGCTTCTCTGTCATTGCAAGGAAACAGTCTGTGGCACACCACTGATCAGACATCACCTTTAGAGCACTTCTGGACAAGGAGCAATGGGTGTAAGTTGCAGCAAAAGAGGCTCCACCTCAACACAAGGGGCAATTTCTTTACTGTAAAGGGTCACAGAGCACTGGAATAGGCTTCCCAGAGAGGTTGTGTGGTCTCCTTCTCTGGAGACTTTCAAGGCCTGTCTAGATGTGTTCCTGTGTGATCTGTGTTAGGTAGGATTGTCCTGCTCTGGCAGGGGGTTGGACTCAATATTTTTGGGTCCCTTCCAACCCCTAACATCCTCTGAGCCTGTAAAACGCAGGTCCAAGATGCACCCTAGAGCCTCAACAAATAACAGAGTACAGCTTGCAGCAAGACCTTCCTAATCAGCTTTCCAGGGACATTTACTAATCATTCCACAGACCTTCTAGATCCATGTTCTTAGGAATCTACTCAGCCATCCATTGCCCTTACTGATCATCAGTAGAAACTTTCAAACAAGGAGCGAGTAAAAGACCTAAATGCATCTCATGAGCAAGGTTTTGCCTGTGTGATTAATTTCAGGACCAGTGGTATCTCAACTCTGTTCCTGTTTCAAACATCCCTTAAGGCTCTACTACCCAGCAAGCCACCCCTTTATCACACACTTCCTTCATCACTCACTCACCAGACTTCCTCACCATACTAAACAGCACCTCCACAGTGCTCCTGTTTCCCCATGACCACTTTCAGAACTGTGGCTTGCAGTTAAACCTCTTTTTTTTTTTAATATTAAACTACTTTCAACATATTTAATGTGAAATGAGTTTGAATCCAAATAAGAACAAGGTGGATACAACTGGTTAGCAAAACACTATTCCAGAGAAGCCAAAGGCACTAAATAACTAACTTGGAAAAGATAAACCCTAAAATTCTTCCATAAGCTGAAAGAAAAAGCAGCACAAGGATGAGAAATTTTGTGTACTGCACAATTTGTAGTTGGCTCACAGGCAAAGGAGACCAAGACCTTGACAACCACACTCCAGCCCCAAGTATTTGTTTTCTTTCTACTGCACTCTATGAGGTTAAGTTGCACAGGCAGTTTCCTACAAATGTGTTGTCCAGAAGTGTACAGTGGATAATGAACAGGCAGATTAGAGACTATTAACAGCTGGCAACAAAAACTCTCCTCAGAAACTGAGAAAATCCCCCAGGGCAAGCCCAGCTAACCACAGGGGCATCTGGGGAAAGCTAAACCCATCACCTATCTGAAGTACTTAGCACAACACCGCTCCTGTCAACAACTCCACAGCACAATTTCCAACACAAGCTCTCACCCAGAAAATGCTGAAACGAGGAGATGATGGTTAACTGAGTGCTGGGTCATTCTGTCTCATCTCACCTATAGCAAAAGACCTCTCTAAAAGCCCAGGAGTTAGAACTCATACAGATATTGCATCATATTGGCTGTGTCAGAATACTGATGTTGTTCTAAGCTGAAATGATACATAGGAAAACCTCAGTAGCTACAAGCAATGAATCTGCTCTAAGCTGCAGCTTCTGCAGCAGATAAATTACATTGATTCAGTTAACACAGGCTAAAACTTCATTGCTTCAAAACACAACCCTGCTGCAGGCTCTTGATCTCCTCACAGTACTGCTACCAGCACCAAGAGGATAGGCATTCCCAAGAGGAGAAGACTGTGGACAGTACTAACCTAAGAATTACAGAATCAACCGGGTTGGAAGAGACCTCCAAGCTCATCCAGACCAACCTAGCACCCAGCCCTGTCTAATCAACCAGACCATGGCACTAAGTGCCCCAGCCAGGCTTGGCTTCAACACCTCCAGGGATGGCGACTCCACCACCTCCCTGGGCAGCCCATTCCAATGCCAATCACTCTCTCTGACAACAACTTCCTCCTAACATCCAGCCTAGACCTCCCCTGGCACAACTTCACACTGTGTCCCCTTGTTCTGTTGCTGGTTGCTTGAGAAGAGACCAACTCCACCTGGCTACAGCCTCCCTTCAGACAACAACCTGTAGTGCTCAACAGGCAAGATCTTCTCCAGGTCAGTGCTTTCCCTCCGCTGGATGTTGAACTTTGCTGTCCTCCACATGCAAGAGGCTGGCTGAGTCCTTGCTCCCAAGAGAGGGATGCAGAGCTATCCCCTGCTCTTTCCTAGTGATTGCAGATTGCAGTCCTGGTGCACTGTTAGCAGAGTTAGAGGGGGCTTAGCTGCTTTGGGTTGCTAGTCCTGCTCTCCAAGGTTATTGCCAGTGGGTCTGCTTTGTGTCTCAGCCACTGTTCATCTGCTTTTCTGCACCTGTGCATCCCTCGATTCTCCACAAACTAATGAGCTCTGCAAAGTGCCTTCTTTGCCATGTACCTTGCCACAGTTAGACCTGATAGCAAATCAACTCCTTTGAGAGTAGCTGGAAAGAAAGCAGCCTGGCAGAGTCTTGTCTCATGGCTTATCACCCAGATCCCTCAAACTAGGAGGAGGGGAGGAAAGCTGCTTCTTTCTTCCTGTTCTCTAAAGGCAAAGGTATCTTTCTGGTGTCTCCTAAGGAGGAGAGTATGCAAAGGCCCTTTTCACCACTGCTGCTGCATCTGCACAGCCACTAACTATCCCAGGGAGTACTTCTTCCTTAATCACAGCAGTGCCACTTTCCAAAGAGAGAAAACTCTCACAATGGATTGACATACTCGTTGTAAGAATTCCTGCTCAGCTTCTCATGTCAGCAACAACTCAAAGCAGCTTTGATCCACTAACATGGAAAAAAAGAATCCAGCTATGGAAAGACTCCTCTCTACAGAGAGAGTAAGAGAGACTCTTTCACTCCACCTTCCACAAATTACTAATCAAAAGCACTGTGCCAATCCAACTGTTCCCACAAAACAACCTGTGCTAGTTTGAAGCTAGCTAGAATGTTTTGGTGAGATGAACTAGATGATAGGCTGAGAAATGAAAACAATGGTGAGGTCTACTTCCCTCACAGTCTTGCTGAGATGTGTAAGGAAGAAAACCAAAACAAAAGATAAGGTCACTTCTGCTCTGCACTTGGTGCTGGGCTGTCCTCTTCTCTTTGCCTGCTGGGGAGAAGCTGAGGCTGCTGGCTGGACTCCATCTTGCTTTCTAACCNAACACCTGCATCTTCCTAGTATTGAAGTAATGAGTTTGACACACTCAGCTGAGTCTGCCACGCTGAACGAGTTTCCTCTCCACCAACACTGCAAGCTGCTCTTTCTGCAGGTGGGCACAGTCAGCTTCCCCAGCAAAGCAGCTCCTCCCTGCAAACACAACACAGAGCTGCCTTATCTCAGGAAAGGAGGACAAAAGGTCACTCTTCATTAAGTGGCAAAGTTCTCATCTTGAAAGCTTTGCCCCCTGGTTGGCACAGAACAATCAAGGTCACAGAACTTTTAATCAGACACCTGCATAATTACTAAATCAATTACTAATCATATCAGAGAGCCAAGACCTCAGAGGAAAGGCAAAGGAAACAAATAGCCCAGTGAAGCCTCCTCTGCTGTTGGGAAAAAATTGGTAATTACAAGTCATGAGTGCACCAAAGAGCGAGGGAACAGCATCAGAGTCACTGTTCAGGCCTCGGGAGTGACTTGCATACAGAGCAGCAGGCTTGTGTCCCCGGGGAAATCACAGAGCACTGCCTTGCAAAGCACTCGGTGGCAGAGAAAAGAGAGAAAAGGAGACAGAGAAAGAAGCACTCCTGTTTTACCAACAGCTCAATGTGCCCCACAGAGTGACAGCACCGCAAAGCAGTTTCAAATCTGAGAGGTGCCTTCCCCGAAGTTCTGGCAGCTCTAGAGAGCCTCCTCTCTTCCAGTCTTTGATCATGAGGGGTTCCCACTTTGTGACGTGCACTAAAGGAGGAGAGTTTGCGTTCAACTTAACCCAGCCTACAGACAGCACTTGCCCAAACAAAGACTATTCCAGTGAAAAGCCCTTTTATCCCCTCAGTGACCTGAGCTCAGCTTTAGTGACACCATTCTGTCCCCGGAGACTGCCCTTCAAAGGATCATTACCAAAGAACTTCAATCTGCCCTTAAAAAACAAACAAACAACTCAAAAGAATGAAGAATGTCATGGCACTGCTCACCTCATAATAAAACAAACTACGGAGTGATAAGCTCTGCTGAAACCATTTAGCTCCCAAGGCATCAGGAGAGCTAAAACAAATGAGCAGCTTCTTACAGATTGTATGCTACACTTAAAAGGGAGAAACCCACATGACTTGGTCACACCTCTGCAAGAACAATGAATATCTGCAAGCAAAATCCCTCCCTGTCTTTTCCATGCCCCACATCCTCCTATCTGCAGGATCATGCACTCACTCCTTTAACTCACTGTTTCTGCCCCTACAGAGCCTGAAGAAGGGCATTTGAAACAGAACTAGACCTGGCATCCTTTCTCAAATGACCTCTAGGATAACTGTCCTATGAGGACAGACTGAAAGAGTTGGGGCTGTTCAGTCTGAAGAAGAGAAGGCTCCCAGGTGACCTTCTGGTGGCCTTCCAGGATCTGAAGGGGGCCTACAAAAAAGCTGGGGAGAGATGTTTCAGGCTATCAGGGAGTGACAGGACCAGAGGGAATGGAGCAAAGCTGGAGGTGGGCAGATTTAGGCTGGACGTGAGGAGGTAGTTGTTGAGCATGAGAGTGGTGAGAGCCTGGAATGGGTTGCCAGGGAGGTGGTTGAGGCCCTGTCCCTGGAGGTGTCTAAGGCCAGGCTGGATGAGGCTGTGGGCAGCCTGATCTAGGCTAATGAGACTTTGAGGAGATAAACACTGAACTCCTTCTATACTAAGGGCACAACCTGCTATCTGAGGGCACTGAGACATCAAAGATGGCATCAGATGATAAAAGGCACCGTCATTTGCAGGCCAGCACAAGAATCTCTCTGATCTTCTATGTAGGTAGTCATATATGTCCAATCCTAAAGATGACCACATGCAGGAGGTGACAACCCTGGGATCAAGTCCCTGAATAGATGAGTTTAGATGGATGATGAGACTTCAGTGAGAAGAGCAGACACCTGAATGCACTCAGACCTCCCAATGTACAAAAGAAGTGCAAAACACCAGGAGCCCAGAAAGAACAGTTTGTAAGTCCCAGAGATCAGAACAGAGAGACATTTTACACTCCACTGCTCCAAATACAATGACTCAAAGAGACATGTCTTCAAGACACTCTAGATGAGGAAGTGTCCCACTTAAAACATGAGCATGAGGGATTAAAGGATAACTGCAGCAGAAGCAGTAATGTAATTTGTGGGAGCCTGCCACTGAATAAAGAGATACTGAGCTGCAACTCCTGTCTAAGTGTAGCCATTTCATTGCATTTAACTTTGACAGCCTGCACTCAAACTTTTATTGACATGCATAGAATCAATCAGGTTGGAAGAGACCCCCCAAGCTCATCCAGTCCAACCTAGCACCCAGCCCTATCCAGTCAACCAGACCATGGCACTAAGTGCCCCGGCCAGGCTTAGCTTGAACACCTCCAGGCACAGTGACTCCACCACCTCCCTGGGCAGCCCATTCCAATGCCAATCACTCTCTCTGACAACAACTTCCTCCTAACATCCAGCCTAGACCTCCCCCAGCACAACTTGAGACTGTGTCCCCTTCTTCTCTTGCTGCTTGCCTGGCAGAAGAGACCAACCCCACCTGGCTACAGCCTCCCTT
>WAAF01001408.1:92858-110315 GCA_013400475.1 Tricholaema leucomelas
GTCATCTGCAAACTTACTGATGCTGGACTCAATCCCCTAGTCCAGATGGTAAATACAGATATTGAACAGGACTGGGCCCAGCACTGATCCTTGAGGAACACCACTAGTGACTGGCATCTGGTCCTTCTTTACCCCCTTCTGAACTTCATTGCCCTTTTACTGCTGCAACCCTGTCACAGCACCATTTGTTACTGCTGAATGCTAAGTCCCCAGCCCCATGTGACAGCACTGTACCTGTTGAAGATATCACTTGACACCTTTTGCAGGTACTGGAGTGTATCTGCCACCTGCTGAACAGCCTCCTCCCTGCGTAAGTCCGGCTGGATCAAGGGGACTGCATATGTCTGCCCTTCCAAAAAGTGCTTCTGGGCTACTGCAGCCATTGTGCCTAAAGGAAAAGAGCAAACAGGTAATTACAGGGAATGTGCTTCCATTTTACCACAGCCAGCAGGTTGAAGGAGGTGATTCTCCCCCTCTACTCCGCTCTGCTGAGCCCCCATCTGGAGTACTGCATCCAGTTCTGGAGCCACTATTACAAGAGGGATGTGGAGATGCTGGAGTGTGTCCAGAGAAGGGCCAGGAGGATGCTCAGAGGGCTGCAGCAGCTCTGCTGTGAGCATAGACTGAAAGAGTTGGTGCTGTGCAGGCTGGAGGAGGCAGGGACTTTTTAGGCATGTGACCTTCCAAGATCTGAAGGAGGCCTACAAAAAAGCTGGGGAGGGACTTTTTAGGCTGTCAGGGAGTGGCAGGACTGGGGGGAAATGGAGCAAAGCTGGAGGTGGGGAGAGTCAGACTGTTGGTCTGGTTGATTGGACAGGGATGGGTGATAGGTTAGACTGATGAGCTTGGAGGTCTCTTCCAACCTGGTTGATTCTGTGGTTCTATGGTACTCAGACAAATGACATAGACCTTCCCAGGATGTGGAGAGGATGTATTTCTCTGAGCACACTGGAAACTGTAAATGCACAGACATGTGATTGGGATCAATGATCAAAGCCTCTATACGGTTTGCTAACCCAAACACTGCTGCCAGGCCAACACAACTCCCTTCAACCTTGCTTTCTCTGTGTCCTCTTCATTCAGGCTGCACCAAGACTCTACAGCTGCTCCTTACTGGGTTTCATCATGCAGAGTATTGGATATCAGTGTAAGAAAATGTTGAAGAGAAGTAAAACAAAGGAGGACCAAAAAGTAAAGTATCAGATACAGATAGAGATCACTCAGGACCCAATGCATTCCCTCCATGGTAGCTGGAACCAGCTCAGGGAGCACTGCTGTGTTCTGTTTTCCAGCCAATACAGCAGAGCAGGCTCAGAGTAACACAGAAATACAGTCCATGCTAGAGAAATTCACCTAAAGAGATAGATATGGCATAAAACAACAGCTTCAGAGGTGCAAATCAGAGGCATCCTCATGCATTCTTTACACCCCTGACCTTGCCTCACAGAAAGAAAAGAATGCCTCCAGCCATTTCAAGTCCATCTATGAAACACCACCTACCCTTGCCAAGTCTGGTCCTAGCACAGCAGGCTAGCACAGCAGGCTAGCAAAGGCTTGCTGGTTTGACTTTTTTATTGGGAGAGTGGGGTCTGTTCGGTTTGAGTCTTACTTGGAGGGGAAAAAGGGATTGGGGTCTGTTTGGTTTGAGTCTTACTTGGAGGGGAAAAAGGGATTGGGGTCTGTTTGGTTTGAGTCTTACTTGGAGGGGGAGAGCAGAGTGGGGCCTGTTTGGTTTGAGTTTTACTTGGAGGGGGAGACGAGAGTGGGGTCTGTTTGGTTTGGGTTTTACTTGGAGGGAGAGAGGAGAGTGGGGTCTGTTTGGTTTGAGTTTTACTTGGAGGGGAAAAAGGGATTGGGGTCTGTTTGGTTTGAGTCTTGGAGGGGAAGAGGGGATTGGGGTCTGTTTGGTTTGAGTTTTACTTGGAGGGGGAGAGCAGAGTGGGGTCTGTTTGGTTTGAGTTTTACTTGGAGGGGGAGAGCAGAGTGGGGTCTGTTTCGTTTGAGTTTTACTGGGAGGGAAAGAGGAGAGTGGGGTCTGCTTGGTTTGAGTTTTACTTTGAGGAGGATGTTTTAGTAAGTAATCATGTGAGAGTTACAAGGAGGAGGAAATCCAGGACCCTTTCCAAAGATAAGAGATTGGCAGACTCAAGTCCCAGCCACCAAAAGGCCTGGCTGTGCTGTAGCAAGGCCAGACCTGCTCTGTTCTCCTTCCTGCAGCACCGCCAGCCAGACTCCACTTGTGCTCTTCAGCAGCAATGTCTGCACACTGATTAGTCTCCTTTCATTGGGCATATGCAGCAGGCAGGAAATGATTTAGAGCTGTAAAGCATGAAGTTAATCTGAGAGGAGTACAGCTCATTTGGAGATGGCAGGTTTTGATCTGCTGACCACAACCAAGCCTGAACCCTTTTGCTTTCAAATCCACTCTCTGCTTGACAATGAGAAATGAGGAGCTCAAGTAACACGGCAGGGAGGGCACTCAGGGGGCACTTTGGATCTGGCAGCAAAACAACTTTACAGTCCTCCCTGCCACTGGTCACAACTCTTCTGTTACATCAATGCCTGCTGACGCTTGGGTTGCCTATTTTTAACTCAGATCAGCTCAATGACCCAATTTACCACTACCAGATAAACAGCTGGAATTATTCAGCCACAAACCAGAGCAGGAAGCAGGGAAAGGAGGAGACTTTGTAAACTTGCTTCACCATCAAAACCATTCTGATCCTGCCACACAGGATGAGAAGGCCAAGCTGAGACAATACAGTCCCACTCTGACTTCCCAGACTCTCACCAAGCCCATTCCTCTCAGCGACCTTTCTAAAGCCCTGGTCAGTTCAGCACCTGCCTGCCATGCTCACACTCAAAAGCAGCACTCCCCCAGCTATTGCCCAGCTGCTTCCTCAGCCTCAGAAGCCACAGACTGCTCTGCAGGACCAGACTGCTCACGTTCTCACAGTTCAGCTGTCAGCAAACTGCTGTTTCACAGGTTCCCAACACAGCCTCTCACAAGAGCTCCAGACTCTCACCTTTCCTGAAAAAAAAACACTTTAGAGAAACACAGCAGACTGTGGAAACAGCTATCAGAGGTCGATACAAGAGACAACTCTTACAACAAACAAACCACTGATAGCAAGAAAGAGGAAAAACCAAGCAACAGCCTTCTGCATGACCTGACTCCAGCAACATCTCATGCTACAGCTGCTATTTATTACTTCTTGTGACCAAACTGGAGAAAGAAGCCAGTTTCACACTTTGAGTAAAGGCCTGACCATATGCTTAGTTTAACAGCAGAACTGCTTTGCATAAGAGACTGCAGGAACAAGGAAAACTCAAAACACTTGCAACAAAAGTCAGGGAGGAAAGTAAGGAATGAATCAGAGAATCAACCAGGTTGGAAGAGATCTCCAAGCTCATCCAGTCCAACCTAGCACCCAGCCCTGTCCAGTCAACCAGACCATGGCACTAAGTGCCTCATCCAGGCTTGTCTTGAACACCTCCAGGGATGGCAACTCCACCACCTCCCTGGGCAGCCCATTCCAATGCCAATCACTCTCTCTGCCAACAACTTCCTCCTAACACCCAGCCTGGACCTGCCCTGGCACAACTTGAGACTGTGTCCCCTTCTTCTGTTGCTGCTTGCCTGAGAGACCAACCCACAGGTTAGGGCTATTCAGTCTGGAGAAGAGGAGGCTTCCAGGTTACCTTCTTGTGGCCTTCCAGTATCTGAAGGGGGGGCTACAGAAAAGCTGGGGAGTGACAGAACTGGGGGGAATGGAGCAAAGCTGGAGGCGGCAAGAGTCAGACTGGACGCAAGGAGGAAGCTGTTGAACATGAGAGTGGTGAGAGGCTGGAATGGGTTGCCCAGGGAGGTGGTTGAGGCCCCATCCCTGGAGGTGTTTAAGGCCAGGCTGGATGAGGCTGTGGGCAGCCTGCTCTAGGGTAGGGTGTCTCTGCCTATGGCAGGGGGGTTGGAACTGGCTGATCCTTGTGGTCCCTTCTAACCCTGACTGATATATAAAGACTGCTTCAGGAATTAGTGTGTTACTGCTTCTGTCAATGCAGTCCAGTGAAGGGCTATGAGGATGAGGGGACTGGAGCACTGCCTGAGGAGGAGAGACTGAGGGACCTGGGGCTGTTTAGTCTGGAGAAGACTGAGAGGGGATTTAATAAGCATTTATAAACACCTAAGGGCTGGGGGTCAGGAGAGGGGGGACAGGCTCTGCTCACTGCTCCCTGGGATAGGACAAGGAGCAGTGGATGGAAGCTGCAGCACAGAAGGTTCCAGCTCAACACAAGGGGCAACTTCTTTACTGTAAAGGTCCCAGAGCACTGGCACAGGCTCCCCAGAGAGGCTGTGGAGTCTCCTTCTCTGGTGCCTTTCAAGGCCTGTCTGGATGCATTCCTCTGTGATCTGTGCCAGATTGTATGGTCCTGCTCTGGCAGGGGGGTTGTATTTGATGATCTCCTTGGGTCCCTTCTAGCCCCGAATATCCTGTGACCTGTGAGCAGGTGAAAAGCCAGGGCACTGCAATTTAAAAGAGACTTCACATGCTGGACAAGCAAACCAAGTCACTGCATATGCTGCTCAGGTGAAGGGGCAGAACAAAGCAGAGTGTGCACAAGCACCCACATAGGAGCACGCAAGACAAACAGAAGCTACAAGTTGTTTACACTCTGGTGGTAAACACAAGAGCTTAAATGCAATCCCTGTGCTCCCATGCAGCACGAGATGGTTCTGCCCTGTGCCAACACTCACTGGAGGAGCTAAAATTTAGCTCTACAGCAGAGCACATAAGGGGCAACTATCTTGGGTAGCAGACCAGGATGCATTTCCAGCAGCGAAGCAAGAGGTTCACCACAGTCTCTGTGCTAAGCCAACTTCATCTCTTTGCGGGGAGGGGGGGAGCAGAGAGGGGAAAGGAGGAGGAGAGAAGCACTTTGGTAAGTTAAGAGGATGAAAAGTCTATTTATATTTTTTAATTAACCATGTTCTACAGTGTTATTAAGCAGCAATCAAAGATGCAGATGGTACTGATTTGATTGGCAAGAGGTGCACTGTGCTGAATATTAAGGACCTCTGCCCCTATAAATAGGTTTAATCACCATCTGAGGCAGTGATGAATGCAAGCATTAACAAAGCAGTACTTAAGCCCCGTAGCAGGCTGTACTCCACCAGGGTGCTCATGTTTCTAGGCATCTCTTATAGTAGCATCCTCAATCTCTGTTGTAGACTTTACTGCTCCGAGTTGTGAGACTTGTAGGAGCTATTTTAGACACAGCTGTGGAGAGTGGGGTTTCTCCAGCTTTGGAGCATCTGGCATCAAGTAGAATTGTCCTTGCCAGTATAATTTCTGCAGCAAGAGCTCTCCATTCCAGCTGACCCACCCTGCCCATTCTCAATGAGTGAAGTAAACTGGGTAGCTGGAGCTGCCATGCATAGAGACTGGCAAGGGGTACAGGAAAGTGAGCAGCTTTATAAGCTCTCACTCCCTCCCAGAGCAGCAGGAGCACATCATGGTCACCTCTACATCACAAAGTTAACCTAGCCACGGCCATAAATGCTCCAGCTTAAGAAAAACACTTGCTCAGTCTCACAGAATCACAGCAAACATCCAGTTGGGAGAGACCTCCAAGCACATCCAGTCCAACATTTGACTCAGCACTGCAGGGTGAACACTAAACCATGTCCCTAAGCACCAGCTCCCAACAATTTTAAACACCTCCAGGGATGGGGACTCCAGCACTGCCCTGGGCAGATCATTCCAGTGTCTGAGAACCCTCTCTGGGAAGAAATATTTCCTAATAACCAGCCTGAACCTCCCCTGACACAGCTTGGAACCATTTCCTCTGCTCCTGTCCCTTGTCACTAAGGAGCAGAGGCTGCCCCCTCCTCAGGGAGCTGCAGAGAGCAATGAGGTCTCTCCACAGCCTCCTCCACCCTGAACACCCCCAGCTCCCTCAGCCCCTCCTCGTAGTCCAGGTGCTCCAGACCCTCAAACTTTCAGTATGTTTTTACAGAACAGTATTACTTCAGAAGAAGGACAAAAAAAAGTCTGTGTAGAAAACGAATCCTACAGAGCACCTCCTGCTACAAGCCACTACTTGCCAAAGGCACACATGGATGTAGGACTGCTTGAACAGCCAGAATCTCTTCCAAAGGCATCAGTCTCCCACATCATACCACAGCCCTGCAGAAACAGCAGAGCACTGAGCTGCTTGATCTACTGCTCAGCTGCATTTCACACACTGCACATCCTGGCCTTGTGAGTCACAGAATGGTTTAAGTTGGAAGGGACCTCAAAGCTCATCCAGTTCCAACCCCCTGCCATAAGCAGGGACATCTCCCACTAGAAAAGGTCACTCAAGGACTCATCCAACGTAGCCTTGAACATCATCAGGGAGGTTGTGGCGCACAGAAGCACAGATCTTTGATCACATTCTGTGCTTCTGTGCTCCACAACCTCCCTGGGCAACCTGTGCCAGTGTCTCACCACCCTCACTGCAAAGAACCCTTTCCTAACATCCAGATTCAATCTCCCCTCTGCCAGTTTAAACCCATCCCTCCTTGTCCTGTCATTACAAGACCTTGTCAATAGTCCCTCCCCAGCACTCCTGTAGGTTCCCTTCAGATACTGGAAGGCCACTCCAAGGTCTCCTCCAAGCCTTCTCTTCTCCAGGCTGAAAAGCCCCAACTCTCATAGCCTACCCTCACAGAAGCTGCTGCAGCCTCATCTTTGTGGCCCTCCTCTGGACTGGCTCCAACACTTCCATGTCCTTCTTGTGCTGGGGGCTCCAGAACTGCACACAGGACTGCAAGTGGGGTCTGAGGAGAGCAGAGCCAAGGGGCAGAATCCCCTCCCTTGCCCTGCTGCCCACACTGCTCTTGCTGCAGCCCAGCACAGGGTTGCTGTCTGGGCTGCACTCACACTGCAGGCTCCTGTTGAGCTTTTCATCAGCCCAGAACCCCAGGTCCTTTTCCTCAGGGCTGCTCTCAGGCTCACCACTCTCATGGTGAACAACTTCCTCCTCATGGCCAGTCTGAATCTCCCCACCTCCAGATTTGCTCCATTTCCCCCCAGTCCTGGCATTCCCTGATAGCCTAAAAAGTCCCTCCTCAGCTTTTTTGTAGCCCCCTTCAGATACTGGAAGGTCACAATAAGGTCACCTGGAAGCCTCCTCTTCTCCAAACTGAACAGCCCCAACTCTTTCAGTCTGTCCTCACAGCAGAGCTGCTCCAGCCCTGTGATAATCCTTGTGGCCCTTCTCTGGACATGCTCCAGCATCTCCACATCTCTCTTGTAAAAGGGGCTCCAGAACTGGATGCAGTACTCCAGGTGGGGTCTCAGCAGAGCTGAGTAGAGGGGGAGAATCACCTCCCTCAATCTGCTGGCCACACTTCTCCTTTAAAGACAGATGGTGTAAAATCAACTCAGATCAACTCACCAGAAGACAGAATGTGATTTATTTTAGTTTTTAAAGAGAATCTGAAAGTTTGATGTTTAAAAGAATTCAGAGGTACAATTCACTCTGCTCAGCTCCACAAGCTGAGATGACCTCTAAGCCTCTACTGTTTTCAAGACAACATTTGAACACAGAGCTCTGCTTGGCAAAGCTCAGACTGCAGTACTCAGCGCCACAAGCAGTGCAGCAGCTCGCTGAGGAAGCCCTGTCCTCTAATAGATTGCTTTCAGCTGGATACATTGAGCTCGTTTTGAGGGAAAGGTGTTGATATCTATAGTTAATTAGGCAACCCACTCTGCAAGTGTCACCTTTGGCTCTCACCATTAATGGAGACAATCAGGTGCTCTAATGAACAACTGGTCTCATTCTAAGGCAGCTGTCTACAGCTGCCCAAAAGCACTGTGCTAATTGCCTGCCTTCCCCTCCTCTCACTACTTACACAAAAGAAGCCTAAGCAAGTACATCAGTTACACCTACAAAGCAGCAAAAGGAAGGTTGAAAAATCTCAGCCCACATATCCAGGCAGAGCTCTGAATTCGATTCACTAAATGGGGGCTCTTTAGTTTTGCATGCCTGATGTAAACCAAAGCCACTGGCTATGCCCTAAGTCCCCTGGGGGATCACTTCCCTGCAAGGAGGTCCCTTCAATACTGGGGTCTCAGAAGCAGGCAAGCTGAAACCATAGAATGATTTAGGTTGGAAGGGACCTCAAAGCTCATCCACTTCCAACACTCTGCTACAGCCTGGGACACTTCTCACTAGAACAGGCTGCCAAATGCCTCATCTAAGCTGGCCTTGAACACCTCCAGGGAGGTTGTGGAGCACAGAATCACCCAATGTGATCTTTGATTCTGTGCTCCACAAACTCCCTGGGCAACCTGTGCCAGTGTCTCACCACCCTCACTGCAAAGAACTTCTTCCTAACATCCAGTTTCAACCTCCTCTCTGCCAGTTCAAACTCATTACCCCTCCTCCTGTCATTACAAGACCTTGTAAATGGTCTCTCCCTGAAATGCTGCTGTAGAGAAGAATATTTGATTCAGAGAGATGAAGAGCTGCTCAATCTTACTATCAGATCACAACAAAACCACACACTTCCAACTCACAGCACTATCACCATCCCTGGAGGTGTTCAAGAAAAGACTGGATGAGGCATTTAGTGCCATGGACTAGATGACTGGATAGGGCTGGGTGCTAGGTTGGACTGGATGAGCTTGGAGGTCTCTTCCAACCTGGCTGATTCTATGACTCCATCCAACAGCACATCTTCCCCCCTCCCCTTCAAAAAAATCAGGTAATGTTTTCTTCTGAAATGCAAAATCAGCTTCAGCCTCCTGCAGAGTGAACTTAGCTGCAGATCTAACCACTGCCACAAACTCTTTACTAGCAAAGTCCTATTTTCCCCCTCCCCATTCAGCAGCCTCTGCTCCAAAGCTCCCGAGTTTGGCAGTGTCCTTATCAACCACACAGTGTGTTACACAGGTGGAGGCAACAACCAGGCCACACTGACAACTAAAGCAGTTCCTGCCCACTTGATACTTCAAAAAGCAAAGGGAATGCTTGTGTTTCTGCAAGGTGACAGGAAGGGGACTCACTCACTATGAGGAAGCATCTTCAAGCCTGCTCACATTTGCAGACTATCCCCACAGGGCATCAATCAACCAGGTTGGAAGAGACCTCCAAGAACAGGTCAGCCTGGCTGACAGGAACTGACAAACAGCTAGGTCCAAACAATGGTACCTGGGGAATCAAACACCCACTTGAACAAACTGCTGGATGGACTGTTTTCTGGCAAAGGTTATCTTGTGAAAGGGTCTAAGCAGAGCTGATTAACTATAGAAAATGCTTTTTGAGTGAAAAGAATTGTATCCTCTAAGCTCATCCACAGAAAACACTGCAATTTAGGACATAATCTTCTTTTTTTTCCTCTGCATGCTACTCTTTACCTAAGAAAAACAAACCAAAACAAAACCCAACAACAACTGACCACAGCTGCCTTGCTTTCAGGCTCATGTCAGTACTGCTTTTCCCCAGGTCTCAATTTCTACCCTTCACTTTCACCACTCAGGCTGAGCTTGCAGTGAGGCTACAGTTGCCTGGCTTCTGGGTTCTTGTAATACCAGAGTGCAGGGATTTTAGCTTTCTTGCCAATGAACCCTTGAATTGAGAGAAGACAACAATGCATTTTATCTGAAGGAATGGGGATTAAAAGCTCAGTTTAAATACCCAGAGTGATAGAAGGACAGATGCCAAGACTGTGCCACTCTAGGAGCTCCTCAGGCAGAGGACTCTTCTGAGTCTGCCTTTGACTGTGCCACTCTTGGAGCTCCTTCTGCTAGAGGACTCTTTGGAGGGATGTCCTTGACAAAGCATCCCAGGAATAGAGAGGTTTACTACTCAGGCAAGACAAACATAATGAAATATCTGGAGAACTTATTAGGCCCAGCTAAGCTTCCTGAAATAAAGTCTAAGCAAGGGACAGTTGACTGGAGTACCCTCTTGATTCCCCAGACACCTGAAACACAGAAAGCCTCTACAAGGACATGCCAAAGTCACTTTACTTCCAACCCTTGCCTCTGGCAAGAGCAGCCCTATTCACACTGCTTCTTCTCCATGCTCAAGGAAGGTTCCATATTGCAGAGACTTGGCCAGAAATAGGGACAGTTTTAGCTCCTGCTTCATCTGCTACAGGAAAGGTCAACCCACCCTGCAAATCCCTGCCAGCAATACCTGCTGCACACCCTAAATGAAAGAAATAGGTCACCTCCAGTACATTCCTAGCTGACAATTGCCTGAACCACGGGAAAGGCAACAACCACAGCTGGCACTGACTCACACTCCTTGTTGGAAGCTGCACTGCAGAAGTGAGCAGAGCTGGGAATTAGCTTACTCTCCTTGGGGATGAAGTGCTTTCTCTTTTCACAGAATCACATTCAGATTGGAAAAGACCCCCAGGATCATCAAGTCCAACCCAGAACTCTACTCAACTACTAGGCATATGTTATAGGGGTCTACTACTACAAAGTTGACCCCTATAACATATGCCCAGACACCACATCCAAACAGCTCCTAAACACACTCAGGGTTGGCAACTCCACCACCTCCCTGGGCAGCACATTCCAATGCCTGACCACTCTTGCTGGGAAAAAAATCTTCCTAATGTTCAGTCTAACCCTGCCCTTGTGCAGCTTAAGGCTGTTCCCTCTTGCCCTATCACTATTTACCTGTGAGAAAAGGCCAGCACCAACCTGTCCACAACTTCCTTTCAGGTAGCTGAGGTCTCCCCTCAGCCTCCTCTTTTTCAAACTAACCACCCCCAGCTCCTTCAGTTGCTCTCCATTATTTTCCAGGCCCTTCCCCAGCTTCCTTTGCCTCCTCTGCACTCACTTCAGCACTTCAATGTCTCTCTTGTATTGAGATGCCCAAATCTGGACACAACACTCAAGGTGTTTTGAAACAGGCCTGTGGGAGAGTTCACGTGCTGGCCAGCACTCAAGATTTGAACCACACCATTTAAAAATACAATGAAATAAAAAAGAAGGGGGAAACCTCACCATAACACCTGATGGTTGAGGTGCATCTCCTGATCACAACATAGACACTAACAGCACTGTGGATTCACATCTTTCACTACATCCACCAGCAGCCTTTCTTCATGTGCACAGCTAGGTCTGGTAGCCCTGTGGTCTTCTCACTGCTGCCTCATGCATTGTTTACTTTGAATATGGAGAAGAAAATAATACAATTGAAGCATTTTCACAACAGCATTTGGATTCTCTTGCAAACACTGACAAAGTGCTTCTATTTAACAAATCACTGTAACATCACAAGCTCCCAGCTTGGGAGAGAGGCACAGGACCTTCTGCAACTTAAATCATAGAATCATAGACTCATAGAATGGTTTAGGTTGGAAGGGACCTCAAGGATCATCCAGCTCCAACCCCCCGCCACAGGCAGGGACACCTCCTACTAGAGCAGGCAATCTAAAAGCAATCCATGTTTTAAAACTGATATGCCAGTACTAGTGCTGAGCACTGATGGACTGGAAGCTGTTTCTTTCATGGCCTGTGGTGCACTCTGAATCAACAGGTAGCTGAGAGTAACCAATCTGTACTGGGCAGAGCACACAACATCCACAACTCTGTTTCACAGAGTCATAGAATCAACCATGTTGGAAGAGACCTTCAAGATCATCCAGTTCAACCTATCACTCAGTCCTATCCAATCAACTAGACCATAGAATCAGCCAGGTTGGAAGAGACCTCCAAGCTCAGCCAGTCCAACCTAGCACCCAGCCCTATCCAGTCAACCAGACCATGGCACTAAGTGCCCCAGCCAGGCTTTGCCTGAACACCTCCAGGGACAGCAACTCCACCACCTCCCTGGGCAGCCCATTCCAATGCCAATCACTCTCTCTGACAACAACTTCCTCCTAACATCCAGCCTAGACCTCCCCTGGCACAACTTCACACTGTGTCCCCTTCTTCTGTTGCTGCTTGCCTCGAAAAGAGCCCAACCCCACCTGGCTACAGCCTCCCTTCAGGTAGTTGTAGACAGCAATGAGGTCACCCCTGAGCCTCCTCTTCTGCAGGCTAAGAGGAGGCTATCAGCCAAGTTTCAGAGGAAAAACTACAGACCCACTTAGCAAAGTCCTCTGACTTCCTGTCTTGGACATCTTCCTCTTTATCGTGGTTCCCTTCAGGCTGCAACACCTATCCGTCTATCCCTGCAGGGTACCTAATCCACACGGAGAGAAGGCCTTTCCCCTACCTCGAGTGCTAAATCCAGGTCCCCAGTCATCAACTTGCTATTTCCAGGTGCAATGCCTGCTCGGGAGATTTTCCAGCCTATTTCACGGCTCAGCACTCAAACCACCCTCAGGTGTAACAAAAGATTCTCTACACCTCTCAGGACCCCCAGACCGGTATCGTGCGACTCTCATTCCCCATTACCAGACTCCTTTCCCAAGACTTGACGGGGTCCCCAGCGAACAGTCTGTGGCCACCGCAAGCGTTCTATCAGCCGGTGACAGGCCGCGGGCTCCGCGGCAGCCCTTCGCAGGGTCCTGCAGCCGCCCGTTGCCCCGGTCAGGCCCAAGGGGAGGCGAGGTCCCCGGGCCCCGGCTACTCGCCACCGAGCCCAGTCAAAGCTCTTTACACGCTACGCCACAGGGACGCTCCCTGCACCAGGGAGGAAGGCCTCCGCCAGCACCGCCGACCCCCACTATTCCCACGGGCCTGGCCGTGTCGGCCCCCGGGAGAGCGCAACCCAGCCCCGCCCTTAGCGGCGCTCCGCTCCGCGCCGCGCCCCCCTCACCTGCCGCCGCCAGACCCGCCCCGGCGCCGAGCCCGAAGCAGCGCCCCGCACCACTTCCGCCCCTAGTCACTGCTCACTTCCGCCCCTAGTCACTGCTCACTTCCGCCCCTAGTCACTCCTCACTTCCGCCCCTAGTCACTCCTCACTTCCGCCCGGTGAGGGCGCTCCTGTGGGTCGCGGCAGGCCAGGCCGCTGCCGTGCCAGAACATGCGCCTGGTGGCAGGCGGGGCGAGCGGCGCCCTCTGGCGGCGGGGAGCATTCGTCTGCTTGCGGGCTGCAGCCGCAGGCTCCTTTCCGTCCTGTTGCGCCGGGCGTTGCGTTTGCGGCGCCGCCGGAACTTCTGCCTGGCACTGCTGCTCTCCCTTGTGCCCCGGGCCGTGCTGGCCTGGGCCTCGAACGGCCTGCCAACCCGAGACGGTGGGCAGCAAGAGCCCAGGGAGCCTGCGGAGGCCCCTGGGAGCACCGCTTGGATACCTCCGGAGGGATGTGACGGGCCTACAATATACCTCCACAGGTGGCTGCCCCACCAGAGCAGCTTGGATACCTCCGGAGGGACTGAATACCTCTGGAGGGATGTGACAGGCCTACAGCATGCCTCCACAGGTGGCTGCCCCACCAGAGCAGCTTGGATACCTCCAGAGGGACATGACAGGCCTACAGCATTCCTCCACAGGTGGTTTCCCCACCAGAGCACTCACTGAGCGGTGCCCTACCGCGAAGGGAAGGCAGTGTTGCTACAGCTCTCAGGTTTGTCCCTGCCCCTGTGTCATGTTCTGAGAGAAACCTCCCCAGATGTTGATTCTATTGCAACACTGAGCCCTGTTTCTGTGCCTGCTTTTCTACTTCCACAGATCTGCTAAAGGGCACACCAAACAAAAGGGAATCTCTGACTCAGGTAACTTGCTTCCTTTCCAGTGCTGTCTACAACTACTTGAAAGGAGGCTGTAGCCAGGTGGGGCTGGGCTCTTCTCTCAGGCAAGCAGCAACAGAACAAAGGGACACAGTGTGAAGTTGTGCCAGGGGAGGTCTAGGCTGGATGTTAGGAGGAAGTTGTTGGCAGAGAGAGTGATTGGCATTGGAATGGGCTGCCCAGGGAGGTGGTAGAGTCACCATCCCTGGAGGTGTTCAAGCTAAGCCTGGATGAGGCACTTAGTGCCATGGTCTGGTTGATTGGATAGGGCTGGACTGGATGATCTTGGTTGACAAGTTGGACTGGATGGATAGGTTGACCTTGGGGGTCTCTTCCAACCTGGTTGATTCTACGATTTAAAACCTGACTTTACAGTGATTTTTTTTCTTTTTTAAAGTAGGTTTCACTGGTTCAGTCCTGTGTTGGTTTTAAGCTCCCCAATATGCACACATTCAAGAGAACAAGTTCTTCCAGCTCAAGAGGTTTTTTTTGCAAAGAGTGCATCTGCAAATATTAAACCCTTTCAGTATCTGAAAGGGGCCTGCAGGAGGGCTGGGGAGGGACTATTGATAAGGTCTTGTAATGACAGGACGAGGAGGAATGGGTTTGAACTGGCAGAGGGGAGATTCAAACTAGATGTTAGGAAAGGGTTCTTTGCAGTGAGGGTGGTGAGACACTGGCACAGGTTGCCCAGGGAGGTTGTAGAGCACAGAATCAGCCAATGTGAATGCAGGTTTGCAAAGACCATCAGCAGAAGGCAAAAAGAAAGCTAATATATAGAGAGAGGATGGGAAGAGAGTGCACCTTAGGCCAGGCAGAAAGGTGATGGAGCAGCAGGGATACAGCAAGCCACATGTGAGAAGTGATAGCAGGATAGCAGTGCACTGGACAAAACACCAGGAAGGTCCTGGTAGTGGGTGAGAGTCACCCTGTAAATTGGAGTCAACCTCTGTATAACCTTGTCACATCTCAGCCTGTGCAGCCACGACCTGGCTAGCTGGGCACTAATAGTTGTGAACAACAGCACAGAAACAATCTGGAGGAAAATCAGGAGAGCAGCTGCTTAACTCAACTGCAGAGGCACTAGTCCCCGGCTGGCTGCACATTTCAAGCCCACACAGCTGGCTGGTGGAGACCAGGTGACACTGTTGCCAGCCAGTGGCATAATAAACACAGTTTCTTCCCTCTCTAGAACACTATTTACTGGCTGCATTTCACTGGTCCATTTCCAATGCTTGTGGGAGCAGGATCCTCTTACTTAAGCAAGAGCTGTTCTTTGGGGAACACTTGTGGCCACCAAGCTCAGCCTGCCATGCTGTGCACTGTTCCAGCCAACAAAAGCGAAATCATACACAGTACTTTTCTCCCCTAACAAAAGGAGCACAGCCACCCTGTGTTGTGCAGGTACAGGAAGATACAGACAGAGGCCCTCCTGCTCCTGCAGGCAGTATGAATGAGGGTGCAAAGAGCAGGGCCTCCTGCTCTGCCAAGCCACGCATGACAGCGTGGCAAAGGCTTTGTGATTAGGAAACTGCTGGTTTGGAAAATGCCTTCTGGCTTTCCCAGGGCCACTGCCCAAGTCAGCACCAATGGGAAACACTAGTTAGGGAGGGCTGCTGCAAAGGCATCCTGCTCATGCATAGTAACACTGCCACTTTCAGTCACTTTGTTCTGCAGGAGTAAGATAGTAACCTGCTGTGATGGTTTGGGTGTTACCTGCCCACACTTAAGAAAATCACCCAAACTGGATTCAGTGGCTCTGGAAATGGAATGAATGAAGCTCTATCTACAGCTTAGCACAAGATACAAGCAGATATTGACAATATCTACAGCTATATACAGAAATATACAAGTTAAAGGTAATACAGAAACACAGCAGCCCTCCCAGAAAAGAGAGTCCCCAGGAGGGGCTCCCAACCACCCTTACAGCTTCTTCCCACCCCAGACTTTGCCTTACGTTCAGGGTGCGTTTGGAGGGTTGGCCAGGGGGGTTAGGAAGAAGAAGGATTAGTCAGGCAGCAAGTTAGGTTAGAGAGAGAAGTGCAGCCCAAAAAGCACAGAGTGACTCCCTTACCTATGTTTGTGTTCTTAGAATCATAGAATCAACCAGGTTGGAAGAGACTTCCAAGCTTATCCAGTCCAACCTAGCACCCAGCCCTAGACAGTCAACCAGACCATGGCACTAAGTGCCCCAGCCAGGCTTGGCTTCAACACCTCCAGGGACGGCGACCCTGCCACCTCCCTGAGCAGCCCATTCCAATGCCAATCACTCTCTCTGCCAACAGCTTCCTCCTAACATCCAGCCTAGACCTGCCCTGGCACAACTTCACACTGTGTCCCCTTCTTCTGTTGCTGCTTGCCTGGCAGAAGAGCCCAACCCCACCTGGCCACAGCCTCCCTTCAGGTCGTTGTAGAGAGCAATGAGGTCTGCCCTGAGCCTCCTCTTCTGCAGGCTGCACATCCCCAGCTCCCTCAGCCTCTCCTCATCTTGTTCTTACACATCTCAGCAAGCCTATGAGTGAAGTAGCCACCACCACTGTTTCCATTTCACAGCCTGTAATCTAATTCTTCTCACCAAAACATCCCAGCTAGGCTGAAACTAGCACACCTGCTCCTGCTCCCTGGCAGAACCTGCCTTTTCCCTTGGCCTGATGAACAAATGAAGCCAGATATTCCCACTGGTCGTCTTGCCAGCTGCATGGCAGCTTTCTGTGGTCTGCTCTGCTGTCAGTTGCCAGCAGAATCCTCACTGAGCAAGTGGCTGATCCAGGGCAGCTCAGGGCACACATCAGGGCTCTCTATGGTTTTGCATGCCACTCTCTGGCTGTCTGGAGTGCTTATTCTGTCTGTTAGCTTTTCCATCACTGCAATATTCCAAGTGCTTCCACCACATCCACAGCTCTTGCATGAAGACTTTTTTTTCCTGTAGGCTAGACTCATTGCAGTTATCCATGCACAAACTGATCATTCACCTGCTGTGTCACAGCCACCAATTCACATGCAAGAGCCAACCCTTTCAGATCCACATTATACCTGAACTCATTTTTACTTCTCTGAAACTGCCTTTTCCCATCAGAGCATTTTTTTCCCGTGAGTTAAAGTAAAAAAAAAAAGGCAAATCACCAAACCTAACCTTCAAAAGATTAATTTGCACTCTCTGGAGTATCTTTTGCTGAGCATTACTTTAGGCAAGTAAGTAGTGCCTCACTGCCCTCAATAGAAAAATGGAAACAATAACATTTTTTCCATCTTTGATGTCTTTAGGATGGAAAATGTTGCTACTTATTATTCATTATAATGTTTAACAGCAAAATTTAATAACACAAATCTCAGAACCTGAAGGAGAAAATGTCAAAAGTGTGGGTGAGGAGAATACAAAGTGCTGCTCTGGTTGTGTGTTTGGAAGATGCTGTAGAGTTCTTGGAGTCTTTGGAATAGTTGGTGTCAAACACTCAGGCACAGCTGGCTGGGTTGCTTTGACACAAGGGCTGAAGATAGAATCACAGAACCACTGAATCACAGAACATTAGGAGCTGGACCCCTGCAACAGCAAGATCACCTATACCAGATCACACAGGAAAGCATCCAGGCTCTCTCCAGACATCTCCCTTGTGCCATGTTTTCAGACCTGAGAAATGTTTTACTGTTGCAGTTGGGTGTAGGGTTGAGCTCACCCTAACATTTTTAGAAGTGTTTGGCCCTTGGGTTTCACTTCAGGTCTGATCCGAATAGAATAGAATAGAATAGAATAGAATAGAATAGAATAGAAT
>WAAF01001409.1:0-37183 GCA_013400475.1 Tricholaema leucomelas
GTTTAATAGCTTAAGCCTTTTCCAACTTTTGGCTTCCAAAATAGTCAAATTTACCCATGGTATCCGTGTAGATCTTCTCAACCTAACTGAATCTGCTAATTAAAACTAAATTAACTTCTGTATCTAGTTTTGGGGGTGAGTTTTTGGGAAAATAAAATAACTCTATTTTTATATATAGCCCTGACTCAGTCACATTAATTCCCTGCCTCCACAACAAGCAAGCAACAAAGAATTTATCTTCTTTTACCCATATAGTCATTTGGTTACTTAAAGTGATTTTGAGGGTTTGATTTTTGGTGGGGTTTTTTGTTTGGCTTTGTTTGTTTTGTTTTGTTTTTGTTTTTAACTTGAAATGCCACAGATTACTTACAAGCTTTATTTAAAAGCTTTCTACTGTTTGCATGGTACATTTGGATACATTAATTTGGGTATACTAATCAGAACATCTTCATCTTGGTCTATTTCTTCATGATGCATTCTTTTATACGAGTTGTTCACATTTGTGGGAAAAAAAAATACTGTGGGATTGTTTTTAGAATTAGCTTTTTTATTTCCCAGTCATTCCAGTAATTTATGTCAAAATGATTATGAAGAGACAGAAACCAGGCTGTGAAAGAGGGAGAGAAACAAGGAGGTAAAGCTGGATCCTTCTCCATTAAAAGCCATGCATTTTGGTACATTTTTGTTTGGTAAAAACACCCCCAACAAAAATATCTAGCTTTTTGCTCACTCTAAAACTATAAACATGTTAAAAATTCCAAGTGTTTGCAAAGCAGATTTGTCATTCTCCTGCTTGCCCTATCATTGGGATTAGACAATTTATTCAGTTACTTCAATATAGCTCTCGTCCTAACAGAAACTGTTCTCTAAGGAAGGATTCAAGTATGTCAAGAATAAAGTTTTTCAGGTTATAAATTAGTTTTTGGCAGCCCATGAGATAAACACTACCACAGAGAAAGGAGCTTAAAATACTAATATGACTTATAGGACACAATGATTATTATTTTTTTATCATTTTGCTAGGATAACATAAAAAATTGATTGTAAATCAAGAAGAGGATTATGTCTTATCTGTATTTGTACCATTAGGGGATTTCAACATAAATCAGAAGGACTCTAGTTTTAAATTTTAATTGTTTTCCTGCGATATTTTACATCTGCATTTTGAACAGATGAAAAAAGGATGTGTGGCGCAGCTGACTTGCTGGAGGGCAGGGATGCCATCCAGAGAGACCTGGACAGGCTGGAGAGGTGGGCCCAGGCCAACCTCATGACGTTTAACAAGGCCAAGTGTAAGGTTCTGCACCTGGGTCGGTGTAATCCCAGGCACAGATACAGGCTGGGTGATGAATGGCTGAGAGCAGCCCTGAGGAGAAGGACCTGGGGGTCTGGGTCGACGAAAAGCTCAACATGAGCCGGCAGTGTGCACATGCAGCCCAGACAGCAACCCTGTGCTGGGCTGCATCAAGAGCAGTGTGGCCAGCAGGGCAAGGGAGGGGATTCTCCCCCTTTACTCTGCTCTCCTCAGACCCCACCTGGAGTACTGTGTGCAGTTCTGGAGCCCCCAACACAAGAAGGACATGGAACTGCTGGAGCGAGTCCAGAGGAGAGCCACGAAGATGCTCAGAGGGCTGCAGCAGCTCTGCTATGAGGACAGGCTGAGAGAGTTGGGGCTCTGCAGCCTGGAGAAGAGAAGGCTTCGAGGAGACCTTAGAGTGGCTTTCCAGTATCTGAAGGGAGCCTACAGGAAGGCTGGGGAGGGACTATTGACAAGGTCTGGTAATGTCAGGACGAGGGGGAATGGGTTTAAGCTGGAAGAGGGGAGATTCAGACTGGATGTTAGGAGGAAGTTCTTTACAGTGAGGGTGGTAAGACACTGGCACAGGTTGCCCAGGGAGGTTGTGGATGCTTCCTCCCTGGAGGCGTTTAAAGCCAGGCTGGATGAGGCCTTGAGCAGCCTGCTCTAGTGGGAGGTGTCCCTGCCTATGGCAGGGGGTTGGAGCTGGATGATCCTTGAGGTCCCTTCCAACCTAAACCATTCTATGATTCTATGATTCTAAGATGAACATTATAATAGTATAGAATCATCAAAGAATCTTCGAATGGCTTGAGTTGGAAGGGACCTTAAAGATCATCCCTTTCCAAGACACCTCCCACTAGCCCAGTTTGCTCAAAGCCTCATCCAGCCTGGTCTTAACTCCAGGGACAAGATGTCCACAACTCCTCTGAGCAACTCGTTCCAGTGTCTCACCGCTCTCACAGTGAAGAATTTCCTAAACTCTAATCTAAATCTCAACATACAGAAAAAGAACTTTTAATGGAATTCAATAGTTGTTTATATACCTGTACTTTATCGATGCTTGCATGCTGAGCATACACATATACATTGTAAAGTGACTGGAGTGTGAGCCAGGTGGAGCTACGATGGACGAAACAGGAACAGTATAAAAACCCAGAGTGCTGCAACATCTTATGGGAGGCAGGAACATCACAAGGGAAATCTCAGGCCATGGAGTGGCAGCTATCTCTCCAGCTCTCTCTTTCTCCATTCTCTCTCCCTTCTCTCTCTCTCTCTTTCTTTCTCTTTCTTTCTCTTTCTTTCTTTCTTTCTTTCTTTCTTTCTTTCTTTCTTTCTTTCTTTCTTTCTTTCTTTCTTTCTCTTTCTTTCTTCCTTTCTTCCTTTCTTCCTTTCTTTCTTCCTTTCTTCCTTCCTTCCTTTCTTCCTTCCTTCCTTCCTTTATTCTTTTCTCCTCATTTGTGCCTTAATTTCTCTCACAGGAACATTCAAAAAAGAAGTGTGTCTCCTTCCCAACTTTTGGATCAACACGTATACGAGTAGACTTGGAATTGATATTCTTCAATTGCTTTGATTAGCATAAATCTGGACTTACTGATTAATGAAGACATGCAAAGGAAGCACAGTTTTCTGTTGGGATTCAAGGGTAACTTCGCTAGACATTTAGCATAAATGCAGTACCTTATAATATGAATTGAATTCATTATTATTTGGTTTGTTATTTCTTGATACATTTTAACATCATCTGCTAGATCTGTGAATCAACCTTTGCTATCAATGTATAATAGCCTTCATTAGTGGTTTTGTAATTTCTTATTTGTTTTTCAATTACATGTTGATAAACGTGTTGGAGTTTGTGATTTATCTGAAAAAAACTAACTAAACTGCATGCTGCAGGTAGCCAATGAATCACCTTTATTTAGATTACATATTTTATACCTTATTCAGTCTAATGTTCACTTGCCTTGCAGTGTTTTCACACTACCTAGCTTTATATGCTTTATTTGACTGCTGACAAAGTGTGGAATTTTAATCTGTTATTGTAACAGTTTGAAGTGAAGAGAAATTTGTGTTATACTTTTATTGCTGCTTAAGTTGCTGCCAGAAAATCTGATTGAAAGTACAGAGAAAGCAGCCATGAACAGGAAAGTGCAAGCAATCTTCCATTCACTATATTATGGCCTGACACATATTAGATCAGTGTCTTTTTGTGAAACAGGCAGTCTGGGATAATGAATATCAATTTCATGCATGTTACACACAGGCAAGTCTTATTGCTCACCTTTTCCCTGCAGTTTTCTTAAAAATTGGACTGGATTATGAAGTCTACTTCAGTTGCCAAATTCTTGATACGAAGCAAAAGGACATTTTGCCCAAACTTTCCCTGGCAAGAGCTTAAATTTAGAGAGATATTCCTTTGAAAAAAACGAACAATTTCTTTTATGGAAAGGGAACTCAGGTGTGAAGGCTGGAAAGCCGCCACTCTGTGCCGCTAACAGTTCTCTGACTTGAATGATAAGGGGACAAGAACTTGCCAGCCTTCCACAGAGACACTTACCAAGCAATTTAGATGCAGCCTTACTGAACTCCACATTAAATGTAGATAGATTTTTTTGCTCCATATATTTTGACTGCATGTCCTCCAGGGCACTGCACAGAAATCTGAAAAGCAATTCAGGTGCCTAACATAGGTGTTTGGTGTCTTTTTCAATGGCATACAGTGCATAAAATGTTCACACAGGAGTGGCAGGTATGATACAGGATCTAACTGTGACTCCCATCTTTTGGAGGAGTGTCAGGAGGACAAATAAAATAGACTGTCTGAAATAACATCAATGCCTTTCTTCAGCCTGCTCTATATCCTCATCCACTCAGAATTTTAGATAAACAAAATTCCATTTTATGTCAAGGCTATTATCATATAATTAGTTAATTTAGATTTTTGATCAATTTGTTTCTGCTTTTCCTTATTCTTTCTACATGTATTTGTGATGCTACAGTTGTTTGTTGTAGAGGTGATCATGTTTTCCTGTGATATTTTACATCTGCATTTCGAACAGATGCAGCAACAAAGCTGGTGAGGGGGCTGGAACACAGCCCAGTGAGGAGAGGCTGAGGGAGCTGGGGNTTGGAATGGGCTGCCCAGGGAGGTGGTGGAGTCACCGTCCCTGGAGGTGTTCAAAAAAAGCCTGGCTGAGGCGCTTAGTGCCATGGTCTAGTTGACTGGATAGGGCTGGGTGCTAGGTTGGACTGAATGACCTTGGAGGTCTCTTCCAACTTGGTTGATTCTATGATTCTATGATCATAATATTACATTCAGCCACACTGTTATCCCACTGTGATCAGTAGTCGCACAGACTGTAAATGGAGTCATATTAACTACTACAGCCTACCTATTTGATATGAATTTGTCTATCACTACATAATATGAGTGTATGTATGGAAGAAAGAGAAATTCTCTCCCCAACCCTCCTGTCCTCAAGAAGAAAATTAAAAAAAATGTTTTGTAACCAAAAGCCTTACTGCTGAGGTAGAACAGCTTCTTCCACAGAAATATTTTCATCCCAAGATGCTCAGTACATGGCGTATAAGCCTGAGTTGAAGCTGGTCTGGGATAAACTTTCTCCCCGTGGCTTTAAACAGATCCATACATATGAAGCTATTCAGCAAAAGCAAAATGTTTTGCACATATATTCTGTTTCTCATGTTTCTTCTTGCAAAGGAGAAGTCCCAGATTGACTCACTATGTTTTCTACATATTTTGCCTAAATGACACAGAATATTTGCAAGCACAGTAAGTAGTGAATTACTTTGCAAAGCAAAGACTTTTAGGTGGTTGCCTAAATGTCAGTTCCGCCTTCACCTTTTTCACAGAATTGCCAGTAAGGATCTAATTTTAACTTTTCTTCCTTGATAATGATACCCATTCTGACTTACGGAAAATGAGACCTCACAACACACAGTGTTGTCAGGAAAGATATGTTTAATTAGTATTGGGTGACAAGGGGAGGTCATCCTCCAAAGCCCTTGCACACTTTCACCTTGTTCAGGTGAAATGTTTGTACTACAAAACAATACATATCCAGTACAGAGGTAGCGTTGTTGCAATTAGTTCTGGGAATAGGTGGAGTTATTACAATCAGTTCCTGGAACTCATTTCCATAATGTCTCACCTCTTTACAGATGCTCATTGCCACCTGGTGGTCACCTTTTAGGGTCTTTGGGAGGAAGGCTGACGTTTTTCTCAGTCTGACCTCTCTACCTTTCACCCACCTGTTGTGGGTCACATTCTTGGCTGGAGTCTCCAATGTTTTCATCTTTGAATAAAGTATTCTTCTTCTCCATGGGAGTGTCTCAAGACCCTCTCAAGCTTAACCTACCTCCTTTGCGTTTATCTGGTTGATGATGCTTTATATCAGTGCTCACACAGTTAATGATCGAACTAAGTTCCTACACTCTATGTTCTCTAGCCCTTTTCCCATATCAATGTGAAGCCTCTACTGCTACTGAAGTTCAAGGAAATAAAAATATTACATTTTTTTCCCAAATGTTTACATACAACACATAGTAGAAATGATGTGATTGATAGCATCAATTGTCTGATGATTTTTGTCTTCTTAGTGGAGAAGTGTGATGGTTTGGGTGTTACCTGCCCCCTCCACTCTTGTGAAAATCACCCAGACTAGCCTCAGCCAAGCTGGAAATTAGAATGAAGCTTTGTATTTACAGCTTAGCACAATATACAAGCAGGTATTTACAATCTATACAGCTATAGACAGAAATATACAATGTAAAAAGTAATACAGAAATACAACAGCCCTCCCAGAAACCAGAGTCCCCAGGAGGGGCTCCCAACCACCCTTCCACCTCTTTTCCACCACTCTACCTTATCCCAGATGTTGCCTTACATCCAAGGTGAGTTTGGAGAATCAGCCAGGGGGAGTTATGAAGCAGACAGATTAGTTAGACAGTGAGTTAGGGAGAGAAGTGCATGCAGCCAGAGCCAGAGAGCAATTCTGTTACCTATGTTTGTGTTCTTGTTTTTATACATCTCAGCAACCCTATGAGTGAAGTAGAGATCACCATTGTCTCCTTTCCACAGTCTCTAATCTAATTCTTCCCACCAAAATATTCTGTCTAGCTTCAAATGAGCACAAGAAGACAATTGAATAAATATCCCACAGGTGCGGTAAGGTCTGACCTTTAAGGATACCCCTGCTGTTAGTCTTTCTGTTACCAGAGAAAGGTACTAAGCAGTCTATGAATCACAGATTCTCAGAAAATAGTTGGAAGAAAACTCAAAGATGAGTTGGTCAACCCTTGATCCAGCACTGAAGGGTTAATACTAAACCATGTCTCTGAAGGGTTAATACTAAACCATGTCTCTAAGCACCGTTGCTTAAACGTCTCCAGGAATGGTGACTACCACTGCCCTGGGCAGACCATTCCTTGATAATCCTCTCCATGAATAAATATGTTCCAATATCTAGCCTGAACCTCCCCTGGACTAGCTGTTGTGGTAGGCCTGATAGGCCCAAAATAGGCTTATACATGTCCTGCCTTCCCTAGGCATATTTTTCTGCTCCACCAGAGAGGAAAGCACAGGAAATGGACACAAAATAACCTGCAGCCACTGAGTCTGGTCTGCCCAAGGTCCTGTGGTGTAAGGTACACACACTTAGCTTGTGCCTGCCTAGTGCCAGGCCTGTGCTTTTCCCAAATTAGGGAAAAGTGAGCCTGTGGCTTTGCCTAATATGCTATGGTTTGGCTAACTGCCATCCTGATTGGCTGTTCTTGTGTCCAAAGCGCAATTCATCTCGGCCCACATTGATAAAAGGAGATACTCAGGTGAACAACCTGCTTTTGCTTCACTGCTTTGCTCCCCTGCTCTTTGCCTGCTCTCTCTGCTATTCTCAACCCTACTGCTATTGCACACTGCCTTATTGCTGGCCTGGTAAACTCCACTGCCGCCAGTTACCAGGAGCAGACCCTGGATGCCTGCAGGCACTCGGCCTTTGTGGCAAGCGTGACATCATGCTGAGACTGCACCACATCCTGCCCTCTGCATCTGAAGGTCCTGCCTAGAATCCCTGGACATATACACAGATCATCCAGAAGAAGCCAGGAGACAAGGTCAGAGATTGTCTGCATCCTTTCCACAGAAGCCGGGAAGATTCAAGCCTCAACATCCAACAAGACAGAGTCCCCTGAAAGCATTTGGGCACTGTCTGGACTGTGGCCAGCCCCCACGAGTGGGTAATTATAATTTGTAAGAAAATGTTTAAATGCCTCTTTGTAATTCTCCATCACCTTCTTCCATAGAGCAGAAAGAGCTTGAGCCCAGCTACTGGGCAAGTGGTATATTGACCACAAGCGGTGTTTGACCGCGGGAATCTTCTGTTTCAATTAACGTGTATCCATTTTGCTGGTTATATTAGATGTAGATATTATCCATAGAATGTTTCCATGACCGTGTAAGAACTGAAATATTATTAATACTAGTGGTTAGGGGGGTAGGGGAGAGTTCTGAATAGCAAAATTAACAAACAATATTAATTTTGGAAAAATTTCATCTGGCATCAATTGATTTCTCCTCTGCAGCAGTAGCTTATATGATTATATGTGTGAAACCACTGATATTAAGGGCGAACATAACACCCATCTTCAAGAAAGGGAAAAAGGATGACCCTGGAAACTATAGACCAGTCAGTCTCACTTCTGTGCCTGGAAAGATCATGGAGCAGATCCTCCTGAAGGCTCTGCAAAAGCAAATGGAAAACCAGGCAGAGGTGACTGGCGGCAACCAGCATGGCTTCACTAAGGGCAAATCATGCCTGACAAATTTGGTGGCTTTTTATGATGTAGTCACAGCTGCAATGGACAGGGGAAGGGCAACTGACGTCGTCTACCTAGACCTGAGTAAGGCATTCGACTCTGTCCCACATGACATCCTGGTCACCAAACTGGAAAAGCACAAACTGGATGGGTGGAGCACTCACTGGATAAGGAATTGGCTGGATGGTCGCATGCAGAGAGTGGTGATCAATGGCACAATGTCCACCTGGCGACCGGTGACAAGTGGTGTTCCTCAGGGGTCAGTGCTGGGACCAGTGCTCTTTAACATCTTTGTCAGTGATATGGACAGAGGAATTGAGTGCACCCTCAGCAAGTTTGCAGATGACACCAAGCTGTGTGGCACAGCTGACTTGCTGGAGGGCAGGGATGCCATCCAGAGGGACCTGGACAGGCTGGAGAGGTGGGCCCAGGCCAACCTCATGACGTTTAACAAGGCCAAGTGTAAGGTCCTGCACCTGGGTCGGTGCAATCCCAGGCACAGATACAGGCTGGGTGATGAATGGCTGGAGAGCAGCCCTGAGGAGAAGGACCTGGGGGTCTGGGTCGACGAGAAGCTCAACATGAGCCGGCAGTGTGCACATGCAGCCCAGACAGCCAACCGAGTGCTGGGCTGCATCAAGAGAAGTGTGGCCAGCAGGGCAAGGGAGGTGATTCTCCCCCTTTACTCTGCTCTCGTCAGACCCCACCTGGAGTACTGTGTGCAGTTCTGGAGCCCCCAATACAAGAAGGACATGGAACTGCTGGAGCGGGTCCAAAGGAGAGCCACGAAGATGATCAGAGGGCTGGAGCACCTCTGCTATGAGGACAGGCTGAGAGAGTTGGGGCTCTTCAGCCTGGAGAGGAGAAGGCTTCGAGGAGACCTTATAGTGGCCTTCCAGTATTTGAAGGGAGCCTACAGGAAAGCTGGGGAGGGACTATTTACACGGTCTAGTAATGTTAGGACGAGGGGGAATGGGTTTAAGCTGGAAGAGGGGAAATTTAGACTGGATGTTAGGAGGAAGTTCTTTACGGTGAGGGTGGTAGGGCACTGGAATGGGTTGCCCAGGGAGGTGGTGGATGCTTCCTCCCTGGAGGTGTTTAAGGCCAGGCTGGATGAGGCCTTGAGCAGCCTGCTCTAGTGGGAGGTGTCCCTGCCTGTGGCAGGGGGTTGGAGCTGGATGATCCTTGAGGTCCCTTCCAACCTAAACCATTCTATGATTCTATGATTCTATATTGACTTCAACAAAAATCCAAAAAGTAGGTGTCACTAGCTTTCTACCTTGGAAGAAAAGATAACATTTCCCAGCAGTGAGAGAAAAAGTAACCTTGATTAACAAGAGTGGTTAGAAGTTTGACAAGGCTGTGTGGTGAATGGCTGAGAGCAGCCCTGAGGAAAAGAACCTGGGGATCTGGGTTGACGAAAAGCTCAACATGAGCCTGCAGTGTGCACATGCAGCCCAGACAGCAACCCTGTGCTGGGCTGCATCAAGAGCAGTGTGGCCAGCAGGGCAAGGGAGGGGATTCTGCCCCTTTACTCTGCTCTCGTCAGACCCCACCTGGAGTACTGTGTGCAGTTCTGGAGCCCCCAACACAAGAAGGACATGGAACTGCTGGAGCCAGTCCAGAGGAGAGCCATGAAGATGATCAGAGGGCTGCAGCAGCTCTGCTATGAGGACAGGCTGAGAGAGTTGGGACTCTTCAGCCTGGAGAAGAGAAGGCTTCAAGGAGACCTTAGAGTGGCTTTCCAGTATCTGAAGGGAGCCTACAGGAAGGCTGGGGAGGGACTATTGACAAGGTCTGGTAATGTCAGGACGAGGGGGAATGGGTTTAAGCTGGAAGAGGGGAGATTTAGACTGGATGTTAGGAGGAAGTTCTTTACAGTGAGGGTGGTGAGACACCGGCACAGGTTGCCCAGGGAGGTTGTGGATGCTTCCTCCCTGGAGGTGTTTAAGGCCAGGCTGGATGAGGCCTTGAGCAGCCTGCTCTAGTGGGAGGTGTCCCTGCCTATGGCAGGGGGTTGGAGCTGGATGATCCTTGAGGTCCCTTCCAACCTAAACCATTCTGTGATTCTAAGTTTAAAGAATTAAAGGGGTAAATTGACGATTTCTGGAATATGACTTGCAACATAATGTAATCAAAGAAAAAGTGTGTAGAAATCCTACCTTTCATCAAAGTTTGGCTTGTAGATTTTTTTCTACATATGATCAAAATTGCATCTCCTATTCCCATATTTATAAGTAATCCCAGGAAATAATTGTTTTTACAGCGGGCATAAAGTAAAAAATGTGCAGGGGCCTGAAATCTTTCTTGTTTTGTGTTGCTTCTCCATAGCTGCTTTGCATTTTACTGTATTGCTGGAGATTTTATGTAAAAGTCTAAATTTAAGGCGTAAAAGTCTAAATTTAAGGCATAAAAGTCAAACAAACTAAAATTAAAACAGTTTCTCTTAACAATGAAAATATAAACCAAGTTAAATCGTGTGGTTTTCAAGGGAAAATAATGACATTGTTAGGCTCACTAATGTGTTTAACAGTCTCACTCGTAGCTAAATTGAGATGTCACTGCTAAGACTGTTTCTTCTAGATCACAGTCCTTGTGCAGAGGAGTGATTCTAGTACTGCCTTCACCTAATGTTCTACAGAAACTTCCTCCATAGGGCATGCAACCAGCTACATTGAATTACAGTTTACACAGGATACAAATAATTCCTCCTTGACTGCAGCATAATAGGAGACAAAGAATCATAGAATCAGGTTGGAAGAGACCTCCAAGATCATCCAGTCCAACCTATCACCCAGCCCTATCCAGTCACCTAGACCAAGGCACTAAATGCCTCATCCAGTCTTTTCTTGAACACAACCTCCCTTCAGGTAGTTGTAGACAGCAATGAGGTCACCCCTGAGCCTTCTCCAAGCTAAACAACCCCAGCTGCCTCAGCCTTTCCGTACAGGGCTATGTTCCAGGCCCCTCATCAGCTTCATTGCCCTTCTCTGGACACATTCCAGCACCTCAACATCTCTCTTGAATTGAGGAGCCCAGAACTGGACACAGGACTCAAGGTGTGGCCTGATCAGTGTTGAGAACAGGGGAAGAAGAACCCCCCTTGTCCTACTGGCCACACTGCTCCTGATACAGGCCAGGATCCTTCAGGAGTTCTTTCTTGAAGTATATCCATCCTTCCTGGACCTTTCGGCATAAGAAAACCAGTACACTTTTAATCAAAGATGCAAGAAGCCCTCCACAAATATATGTTGGTTTAGAGTAGATTAAATAAATTGCACCTCATCTATCACTTAGAAACCAGCTTTACCTATTCTGTGATGAGATTTCTTGGGAGCCTACACAGGGTATATACAGTGAAAAACTTACATATCTAAAACATGAGTTAGGTGCCTTGAGGTCCCCTAACTCAAAAGTCATGAAGGGGCAGGAAACATCTGGATAAGTTGCTGCCTGAAGTGTGTTGTTTACTCTAAGCTTGATTCCATGGGTTGCTAGAATACTTCTGCACATACCAAAGCCTGGACACTTGGCATCCTCCGGCTGAAGAATTGACTCCAAAAAACAGGACTAGAGTTTGTCCCATTTACAGATGTTTCTCCCTCTTACAGATGTTTGTCTCAGAGATGTAGGCATACACACTGTAAAGGTGTACAAGAAGTGTGTAATACATGGCCTTTTAAACATAAATTGGGGAAGAAAAGGTCCAGCAAAGCAGCAAATCAAAGTATTTGACTAATCTAATCGATTGAGATGATTTACACATCTAAGTTAGAACACTATGAATTAGGCTTTGAGAGTGTCCTTTCTTTTTGTTCAAAAGGCTATAAAAGGGAGCTTTTGAAGGTCAGGTCAAATGTAGACATCTTCCTTCAACCAAGAGAATCCTATTTGATAGAAACAGATGTGGTTCACCAGAATCCTTCAGTGTGCATGCTGGCAGTGCACATCTCTGATAGCATAAGGAGTCTGTATTTAATTAAATTAACTCCACACTGTGTGGTCTTTTGATTGAGAGATTAAATACGGAAAGATCTTAAAGACATACTTACCATGCAAGAATGGACATAGATTTCCCACTGAAATTTAGCAGAGGCTATTTCTTTAAACACAACAAAAACATAATTGTGGTGGTTTCTCCCATCTCTCATGTAATGGATTAATATTTTCTTCAGACACAATGGCAATAAAAAAAGTATACACCAGGGAAGTTTCCTGAAGTACAAAATACAGGATCATGTGCAGCAAAAAGCATCAGAAAAAGGAAAACTTAGAAGTGATAATATAATGCCACCCTTCAATGTGCATAAAATATTAATTTCACTAGGGAGGATAAGCAAAAAAAGTGACAAGAATCACAAGAAAAAAAAGCCTTGACACCTTACACCCCAGTCTTAAAGGGGTCCTAGCTTTTGCCCTCAGCTACTAAGAATGTTTTGAATATAAAAGTAGCAAAACAGTCAATGAGGCAAGATACAGAAGTTAAAGACTTCCTAACAAGAAGTCTTAGTAGGCCACTAGTTTGGTCCAGTTCTTTTGGTTCTTTTGGTCCAGTCATTGTATGACAACTTCTGGAGAAGCTTTTGGGTCTTAGGTCTTGAAAGGAAATTCCAGAAACAAGTGAGGTCTTACCCTTGTCCTGGCTTCTAATATTTCATTTTTAGGCTTGAGGTGAGGAGAAAGTTCTTCATTGAGAGTCACTGGCTACTGGAATGGGCTGCCCAGGGAGGTGCTGGAGTCGCCATCCCTGGAGCTGTTCAAGGCAGGATTGGACGTGGCACTTGGTGCCATGGTCTAGCCTTGAGCTCTGTGGTAACAGGTTGGACTTGATGATCTGTGAGGTCTCTTCCAACCTTGGTGATACTGTGATACTGTGATACCATAAATATCACAATACACCATTTGAGGGACTGCATTCTCAGTTTCAGTGGAAGACATGACCAAGTCCAAAAGCAGGGGAGACTTATGTGGATTAATTTAATTTATTAGCATAAACACAGCTGCTTCTGTTTCTTCCTACTGTTTAGCTCAATGCATTGTGAAAAACCAACAGGCACTGTTAGCTCCAGAGAGCTGCATAAAAGAATTAATGATATTTCTTAAGACACCAATTTTTTTCTTAGTGCCAGGGAGGCTGCCAGGCTGCAGAAGGGGAACCTCCCTAGGGAATTACACAGTAAAGACTGTTGTCCAGTTTGAAATGCGAGTGAACTACTTTATTTGTGCAAATTTCTGTTGAACTGAGAGTTCTTAGAGACTTTGATGAACTCAGGGACTCGAGGGCTGTAGCTATTACTTTTGAACTAAATTCTAATATATGCTTTCTTCTTCTTCTCATTGTAAAGATGAGAGTGGAAAGGAGGAGTTAGGTGTACTACTTTTTAGAGTAGCTGGTGTCACTGGAGCTAACTCCTGAGTTAAATTCCTGGTATATGAAGGCAGAAAATTAACATAACAATACTCCAGACAATGCAGTGACTCACCTCGCTTGCACTTCTTTGCTTCATCTTCAGCAACCACTTCAGACAAGTTAGAAAAGTGCTTTCAGTTTTCACATATGTGAATTCATGGGGAAGGTTATGTTTGCACTGTATTTTATTTGGTCTTGTTTATTTATTTGTTTTCTCAGTAAGACTTAGTGGAGATAAATTGATCTGCAAGGTTTATGACCCTTGATTTCTGCAGAATTATAAGCTAGTGAATGGAAAGAGAGCAGCTCGACTTAAATAAATTAGACTGACACAAAAATTGTGAGGTAAAAAAAATCCTGGAAAACTATTAACATATCTTTAAGAGCTCAGTGCAGTTAAAATCCAAAGAATGGGGGAAACATGAACACAAATATGCTGCTGGTTTACAGATGACTTAGAAGAGAATAGAATAGAATCAACCAGGTTGGAAGAGACCTCCAACATCATCGAGTCCAACCTAGCACCCAGCCCTATCCAGTCGATTAGACCACGGTTAAGACGATGGTTAAGACCATGAGGCTAAGTGCCTCAGCCAGGCTTTTCTTGAACACCTCCAGGGACAGTGACTCCACCACCTCCCTGGGCAGCCCATTCCAATGCCAATCACTCTCTCTGTGAAGAACTTCCTCTAACATCCAGCCTATACCTTCCCTGGCACAACTTGAGACTGTGTCCCCTTGTTCTGTTGCTGGTTACCTGGCAGAAGAGACCAACTCCCACCTGGCTACAGCCTCCCTTCAGGTAGTTGTAGACAGCAATGAGGTCACTCCTGAGCCTCCTCTTCTCCAGGCTAAACAAACCCATTTATTCTTGAACTCTGGTTTGTTTTTTTTTTTCTGTAGATGGCTTTGAGAATCCTGGAACTTCCAGATCATAAATCTAATACTGGTAGTCATTTGGGAGTAGTATAAAAATACTCTTAAATATGATATAGTGCCTAAACCCCACTTTAACAAGAATATGTAATTGTGGATTTCAATGACCTTCACATGTTCTAAATCATCCTCAGCATTTGTAACAGCAAACTCCTAATCATAATCTCCCTATTAACCATTCAGATTCTTATGCCCTGGGTGATCTTATATTTGGACATTCAACTTCTGTCTAAATGATCATCTCACAATCATTATGCAATATTAAAAGAGGGTACAGTACCATGTTGAATTACCCTCCAACGATGTACATTAAAGAAATACTTCTAACCTATTGTTAACAGTTGAACTCGAGTGTCATTTATTTAGATTTCCTGTGTGTGTACCATACTACTGTAAATAAATAATTGCTTTAATTTCACTAGTGCATGAATTTAAATGTCAGAAAACTATATTTGCACTTATGCATAGTATAATTACATGCTTCCTCACGTCCAGCCTGAACCTACCATCTCCAGCTTCACTCCATTCCCTCTAGTCCTGTCACTCCCTGATATTCTGAAAAGTCCTTCCCCAGATTTTTTGTAGGCCCTTTCAGATACTGGAAGGCCACAATAAGGTCACCTTGGAGCTCCCTCTTCTCCAAACTGGACAGCCTCAACTCTTTCAGTCTGTCCTCATGGGAGTGGTGCTCCAGCCCTCTGATCATCCTCATCGCCCTTGTCTGGACATGCTCCATCATCTCCACATCCTTCTTGTAATGAGGGCTCCAGGTGGAGTCTCATCAGAGTGGAGTAGAGGGGGAGAATCACCTCCCTCACCCTGCTGGCCACACTTCTGATGCAGCCCAGGATCTGGTTGGCCCTTCGGGCTGCAAGTGCACACTGCTGGCTCATGTTGAGCTTCTCATCGATGAGCCCCCCCAAGTCCCTCTCCTCAGTGCTGCTCTCCAGCCAGTCACTGCCCAGCCTGGATTTGTGCTTGGCATTGCCTCAACCCAGATGCAGGACCTTGCATTTGGTCTTTTTGAACCTCTGAGGTTGGCTTGTGCCCATCTCTCCAGCCTGTCCAGGTCCCTCTGGATGGCATCCCTGCCCTCCAGCATGAACTGCAAAAACTTACAGAACATATAATGCTACAGTGCATTTCAACCAGCTAGTAAGATTAATTCATACCTGATAAAAATATCATGAATTCTTTCTAAATTTATTTTATATTGTTTAATTATTTTTTTTTTAGACCTTAAAAGCACTTGAGGAGTTGCAGGTCTTGACTGACTTAATGTATTTAAATTTCCCTTATGGATTTGCAATGCTTGGGATTAGAATCAAAATGGATTTGATGGTTCAGCTCAGCCTCTAATGGATTACAGTATGACTGTCATCAACTTCATATTACAGTTAAAAATGTGATCTCCTAAATTTAGGAGTCTGGAACTGAACAGAGTGGTTGAAAACCATCTTTTGATCCAAGAAAGAATGCAGAGAAGGAATTAGTACCAGTCTTCATTCAGAAGAGTTTCTTTGCTGAGCAACTAATTTCTTGACATGGGGAGACATTAATTCAACCCAGAAACACTTGAAAATACCAAATTAACCACAAGATGCAAATAATAATTTTACAAGGTGGGAATGAAATGTTGTTGGGGAGGGGAAATTAATTGATGCAAGATGATATTTTCCCAAATTACTATTGTTTATTGATTTTGCTATTCAGAACTCTCCCCACCCCCAACCACTAATTTTAATAATATTTCTTTTCTTACATGGTCATGGAAACATTCTATGGACAATATCTAGATCTAATAATAACCAGCAAAATACATAAACATTAATTGAACTGGAAGAGAAGATTCCCGTGGTCAAATGCCCCTTGTGGTCAATATGCCACTTGCACAGTAGCTGGGCTCAAGCTCTTTCTGCTCTAAGGCAGAAGGCAGCAGAGAATTACAAAGAGGCATTTAAGCATTTACTCACAAATTATGATTACCCACTCGTGGGGGTTAGCCACAGACCAGACAGTGCCTAAATGCTTTCAGGGGACTCTGTCTTGTTGGATGTTGAGATTTAAATCTTCCTGGCTTCTGGGGAAGGGATGCAGACAATCTCTGACCTTGTTCTCCTGGCTTCTTCTGGATGATCTGTGTATTTGTCCAGGGATTCTAGGCAGGACCTTCAGGTGCAGAGGGCAGGATGTGGTGCAGTCTCAGCACCATGTCACGCTGGCCACACAGGCCGAATGCCTGCAGGCATCCAGGGTCTGCTCCTGGTAACTGGTGGCAGTGGAGTTTACCATGCAAGCAATAAGGCAGTGTGCAACAGCAGCAGGGCTGAGAATAGCAGAGAGAGCAGGGGAGAAAAGCAGTGAAGCAAAAGCAGGTTGTTCACCTGCGTATCTCCTCTTATCAATGTGGGCTGAGATCAACTGCCCTTTGGACACAGAACAGCCAATCAGGATGGCAGTTAGCCAATCCATATTATATTATTCCTAATTTGGGAAAAGCACAGGCCTGGCACTAGGCAGGCACAAGCTAAGTGTGTGTACCTTACACCACAGGACCCTGGGCAGGCCAGACTCAGCAGCTTCAGGTTCTTTTGTGTCTGTTTCCCACACTTTCCTCTCTGGTGGAGCAGAAAAACATGCCTAGGCAAGTCAGGAGAGGTATAAGCCTATTTTGGGCCTATCAGGCCTACCACAACAAATGTTGGTATATAAGGTGCTAGCAAAATGTTTCTGCAGTTAGTTGCCCCTTTTTCTCTTTTTGGATTCAGATGCTTCACACACCAGAGCTGTGTGAAGTATGAGTGAAACTGCAGCTGAAAAAATAACCCAAAAGTTTAATATAGTAACGCTGCTTTAAGAAGCAGACTGGCTTCAGCAATGTCTGTGCTCTCTCTTTGTAACATGTCTTCGCTATCTGTAAGTATGACATTTACTGAAAACATTGTGTGTTTGTGTGTGGAAATAGATAACAGTAAGGCAGCAGAACAGTCACGTAAAACGAGTTCACTAGTCTGATTCACATGTCCATCACGCAAAACCAGACGTAGCAACATACCATAGTATCATAGTATCATCAGGGTTGGAAGAGACCTCACAGATCATCAAGTCCAACCCTTCACCACAGAGCTCAAGGCTAGACCATGGCACCAAGTGCCACGTCCAACCTTGCCTTGAACAGCCCCAGGGACGGCGACTCCACCACCTCCCTGGGCAGCCCATTCCAGTGTCCAATGACTCTCTCAGTGAAGAACTTTCTCCTCACCTCGAGCCTAAACTTCCCCTGGCGCAGCCTGAGGCTGTGTCCTCTCGTTCTGGTGCTGGCCACCTGAGAGAAGAGAGCAACCTCCCCCTGGCCACAACCACCCCTCAGGTAGTTGTAGACAGCAATAAGGTCACCCCTGAGCCTCCTCTTCTCCAGGCTAAACAATCCCAGCTCCCTCAGCCTCTCCTCGTAGGGCTGTGCTCGAGGCCTCTCACCAGCCTCGTTGCCCTTCTCTGGACACGCTCAAGCATCTCAATGTCCCTTCTAAACTGGGGGGCCCAGAACTGAACACAGTACTCAAGGTGTGGTCTAACCAGTGCAGAGTACAGGGGCAGAATGACCTCCCTGCTCCTGCTGGCCACACCATTCCTGATGCAGGCCAGGATGCCACTGGCTCTCTTGGCCACCTGGGCACACTGCTGGCTCATGTTCAGGCAGGTATCAATCGGCACCCCCAGATCCCTCTCTGTCTGGCTGCTGCATTCAATTCAATATGATTCTTGTTTCAATTTTCAAGTACTCAACAAATGGCTCACAATTAATTATTATTAGAAACTCTGTCACATCAATACCTAAGGATATATAGAAAAAAATAATAATAGCTCTTAATTAACTCATATACACACAGGGAAAAAAAAAAGAATCTAAACTCTTCTAGTAGAATTATTTGATAGGAATTGTTACCTCGTGTTGTTTTGAGGCTAATTGGAATATTTTAATGAGAGAAATTAGATTATTGGCTGCGAAAAGGAAATAGTAATGATGTCTATCTCACTCACTGGTTTTGCTTAGGGATATAAAAACAAGAACACAAAGATAGGTCAGCCTCTGGCTGCTGCTGCCTGCTTCACTGTCTTTGCCTGGACCTACATAACCCAAAGTAATGGTGAGAGGCCTCGAGCACAAGCCCTACGAGGACAGGCTGAGGGAGCTGGGATTGTTTAGCCTGGAGAAGAGGAGGCTCAGGGGAGACCTTATTGCTGTCTACAACTACCTGAGGGGTGGTTGTAGCCAGGAGGAGGTTGCTCTCTTCTCTCAGGCAGCCAGCACCAGAACAAGAGGACACAGCCTCAGGCTGTGCCAGGGGAAGTTTAGGCTCGAGGTGAGGAGAAAGTTCTTCACTGAGAGAGTCATTGGACACTGGAATGGGCTGCCCAGGGAGGTGGTGGAGTCGCCATCCCTGGGGCTGTTCAAGGCAGGATTGGACATGGCACTTGGTGCCATGGTCTAGCCTTGAGCTCTATGGTAATGGGTTGGACTTGGTGATCTATGAGATCTCTTCCGACCTTGGTAATACTGTGAGACTGTGATACTGTGATACTGCAATAATTTCCTTTTTCTAACCTCTTGCTGATCTTTTACAGCTCTCCCTGCATGTAAGAGAGATTCTGAGATAAGACAGGGGATGGAGAGAAGGTGAGAGGTTGGTTGGGAGCCCTCTTAGGCAGTCTGGCTGCTTGGGAGGGATATTGTATTTCTCTATTACTTGTGTATTGTAGCATGTAGCGGTAAATATCTGTATATATTGTATATATATGCTTGTAAATTGTGCCATGCTGTAAGTATAAAGCTTCATTCCTTAACTTCTGGATGTTTGAGTTAGTCTGGTGAATTCCTGCCTCTGTGCTCTGGGGAGGGTGTAACTCCCAAACCTGCATACCTCAGTTCTACCTTCAGACTTTTCTAGTTTGTCTCAAGACCTACAGTATACCAGTTTCTGTGTTTTGAACACTATCATGCTGACCAAACACTTAATTTAGTCTACATGCTCAGTGGCTCAGCTAGAGATGTTTTTATCTTGCTTGTTTTTGCATCACAATAGGCAGTTTGTTATCAGGAATACTGCATAACTCATCCCTATATACTTTTGTTTGATTATTTGTTTTGGTTTTAACTTGGGACTCAAGAATAAAAAGCTGTAGATGAAAATCTACACTGTGCACTGAAGGTGAAGAAAACGTTGGGATCAACCCTTGCACTGTGAAACTGCAGAATGATGTACAGCTTGAGATGTGACTCAGGCTCACTTAAGCAAATCCACCATGAAAGGTCAAAATCACTTATGGGGGTTAAACAAGAATAAAATGTCATTTTACCAGTCTTTCTAATCCTCTAAAGATTCAGAGGATGTTATAGATTTTCTCTGAAGACATTTGCTTATTGCACTGACACAGCAAGGATCTGGCTCGAACATATCTTGTATAAGTGAAATAGGGTGAGAGTAGAAATTGCAGGATCACAGAGAAGGATATTCCCAGTATCTACTGATGAATTAGGGGCTAAGCCTTACAAAGATTATTCATATTANCTTGTAAATTGTGCCATGCTGTAAGTATAAAGCTTCATTCCTTAACTTCTGGATGTTTGAGTTAGTCTGGTGAATTCCTGCCTCTGTGCTCTGGGGAGGGTGTAACTCCCAAACCTGCATACCTCAGTTCTACCTTCAGACTTTTCTAGTTTGTCTCAAGACCTACAGTATACCAGTTTCTGTGTTTTGAACACTATCATGCTGACCAAACACTTAATTTAGTCTACATGCTCAGTGGCTCAGCTAGAGATGTTTTTATCTTGCTTGTTTTTGCATCACAATAGGCAGTTTGTTATCAGGAATACTGCATAACTCATCCCTATATACTTTTGTTTGATTATTTGTTTTGGTTTTAACTTGGGACTCAAGAATAAAAAGCTGTAGATGAAAATCTACACTGTGCACTGAAGGTGAAGAAAACGTTGGGATCAACCCTTGCACTGTGAAACTGCAGAATGATGTACAGCTTGAGATGTGACTCAGGCTCACTTAAGCAAATCCACCATGAAAGGTCAAAATCACTTATGGGGGTTAAACAAGAATAAAATGTCATTTTACCAGTCTTTCTAATCCTCTAAAGATTCAGAGGATGTTATAGATTTTCTCTGAAGACATTTGCTTATTGCACTGACACAGCAAGGATCTGGCTCGAACATATCTTGTATAAGTGAAATAGGGTGAGAGTAGAAATTGCAGGATCACAGAGAAGGATATTCCCAGTATCTACTGATGAATTAGGGGCTAAGCCTTACAAAGATTATTCATATTAGACATATTTATAAACTCAGGTGAGATCACTTGGTTTGTTTAATAACTACATGTATATTGGAGGAAAAAAAAGGCAGTAAACTTGTGCAGGGACTTGAAAATTTGTCAGGGCTGAAAACTCTTGATTGGCTGCATGATTGACTTTGTAGCAGAAGAAGAGAGGAAATGGTCTCCTACCTTGTAGGGACAGTGTTCATACCTGGGATTCAGTTAAAGGATCTTACATTTTGCTTCTTTAATGCAGAGTAAATTGAACTCTAGGAAACTGCTGGAATAAGTGCCCCCAAGGCTATTGTAACCTTAGCTACAGTTGTAGCTGAGTTCGAACCTTGAACATCTGAACTTACTATTTGTCAAAAGGCAACAGTCTACTAGGACTGGTGGTAGAGATAGAGACATGCCTTGCAGGTGGAGTAGCACAAAGGTAATGGACCACGTTTCTATAGAATGAGCTGGAACTATTTGAAGAGCTCTTTTCAATTACACCATTTCCAAACACTGGGACTTCACACTGTCATAGACTGAAGACAGATTATGAGGGGGGTGTTCCAGGAGAGAGAGCAGGGCTGTCATAAGCCACAGGTACATTTATTCTTTATACATCCATCCTGACAGATATAGAAAATGAGATAAAAAGCTGTAGTCCAAGAAAATTGCCAGGGAAATTATTACCATAGGTGTGACCCACATTCTTTTAGTCCTAGGAAAATGTTCTGTTTTACACATGAACACAGTATGTTCAAGAGAAGAATAGATTGGTAAAAACATGTGAAAGGAAGTATTTAACAGTGAAGTTTCATGGTTTGGGCTCCTGATTTTAGGAGAAACATTAGAATGCTCAATAGAACTAGAAATTCAATAGCAGACACAAGTAAGCCTCATTATATAGGCTTTATGGTAGTATTCAATGTTCCTCAGTACACTCTTTAAAGGGTTAACCTTCCTGGAGGTGGTCTGAACCTGACCTGAGGTTGTGATGGTTTGGGTCGATCCCTGCCCTTCCTTTGGAAAATCACCCAGACTAGACTCAGTCGATCTGGAAATTGAATGAAGCTTTGTATTTACAGCTTGGCACAATATATAAGCAGGTATTTACAGTATATACAGAAATATACCAGTTAAAAACTAATATAGAAACACAACAGCCCTCCCAGAAACCAGAGCTCCCAGAAAAGGCTCTCGTCCACCCTTCCACCTCCTCCCTATCCCTCTATCTTACCCCAGACTTTGCCCCACTCTCAAGGTAGTTTGAAGGGTTGGCCAGGAGGGTTAGGAAGCAGAAGGATTAGTCACACAGTCAGCAGGTTAGGTTAGAGAGAAGTTCATGCAGCCGCAAGAGACAGAGTTTCACTCTCTTATCTATATTTGTGTTCTTATACACTTCAGCAAGCCTATGAATGAAAGAGACATCCCCACTGTTTCCTTTTCACAGCCTGTAATCTAATTCTTCTCAACAAAACATTCTAGCTAGGCTCAAACTAGCACACCAGATCCTCCTGACTCCTCCCTAGAGGTGGTCTGAACCTGACCCCAGGTGTAGTGGGTAGCTCACTCCCACTTCTTGTCCATACCCCCTATAAAAACAGAGGAACTTCTTGTTTCTTTCTCTCTTTGCCCTCCCTGCCTGATAGCACCGTCCTTGTTTCTGCTGCTCCTGTTTTGCCATGTGGCTATCCTACCACATTGTGAGACCACCATTTCCTGAATCTACCTCCATCCATTGCCATCAATTTGGTTGTGTGTATATAAGAATAGAATAGAATAGAATAGAATAGAATAGAATAGAATAGAATAGAATAGAATAGAATAGAATCAACCAGGTTGGAAGAGACCTCCAAGATCATCCAGTCCAACCTAGCACCCAGCCCTATCCAGTCAACTAGACCATGGCACTAAGTGCATATATTTATCTTGTTTCTCTTCCTTACAATTCTTCGTAACTCCTCTCCCTTAAATATCTTTTATTTGTTGTTAAACTTTTTCTTTTAACTTCCAAAATCAAAGCAAGACTATTCTCTGGGTGGTTTACCCCCTTTTTTTTCCTCTCTACATTTAATACCTTTCTTTCCAAAAGGGGGAGAAGGGAAAGCATTCTATTAATGTATTGTTCTGTTAACTATTTGGAGTCTATGGGAAGCTTAAATCAGACCAATACAAGCTCATAACTTGTTAGCAAGAATGTTTGAGCTAGATCACATAATAAATGAATCTAGAGCACTAAAATATATATATATATAGATATAAAAATAACAACAAAACCAATCAACAACAGCACAAATAAAAGACCCCAAACCAACAAACCATAAAAAAAACCCTGCATTGTGCGCTAAACTTTGATTTTATGGAAAAGGGATAGTGTGATGGTTTGGGTGTTACCTGCCCCCCCACTTTAGAAATCACCCAGACTAGACTCAGTCGGCTCTGGAAATATGAATGGAGCTTATATTTACAGCCAGCACAATACACAAGCAGATATTTACAGCATACACAGACATATATATACAAAAATAGACAAGGTAAAATGGTAATACAGAAACACAACAGCCCTCCCAGAAACCTGAGTCCCCAGGAGGGGCTCTCAACTGCCCCTTCACCTTCCCACTACCCCTCTCAACCTTACCCCAGTCCTAAGGAAGAATAGAGGCTCAGCCAGAAGGTTAGGAAGCAAAGTGGATTAGTCCAAAAATGGAGGGTGTGATTAGGAGAGAGATGCAGCCCAGACAGTTTCCCAGCAGCAGCTCAAGCGAGAGAAGTGCTGAGTGCCTTATCTATGTTTGCTTTCCTTTTTTACACATCTCAGCGAGCCTATGAGGGAAGCAGACATCACCATTGTTTTCCTCTCACAGCCTGTAATCTAGTTCTTCTCACCAAAAGATTCTAGCTAGCTTCAAACTAGCACAGATAGAAAGACATATTAGGCCCTCTTGGGATAGTAAACTGTAGAAGGCCATAGGCTCAGTTGGTGGATTTGTGGTTGCACAGACTTTTATATGGAGAATTGGAAAGCCACTGCAGCCTTTCAGACGGGAAACAAGAACACATTGGCATGGAAGCGAAGAACATGTTTGAATCTTGTAGTGTTTCTGCCACACCAAGAACTAGATTGAAATCTCTCCTTCCTCATGTGCATTTCCAAAATCAGAAAACATTTTCCTATTGTCTAGCATATCCTTGTTTGTGTCTGCTCTCACAATACCTTAACCTCTGACTCAAGGATGTGCTTTTATCATAGAAGATGAACTACCTGACCATGCTGCAGTCAAGTGTTCTTATGGAGAGGGGATAAGATAAGGAAAAAGCACTCTTAGTCTGAATCAGTTGCCACAAAAACATTTTCTGACAAGCAGAATGTTTTGAGATTGATGGGTTTGGTTTTGTTTTCCTTTATGTGGCTTCACTACTGTGGCTCATATTATACATTTTTGTTTCCAACCTGGGCATCTACATACCATCTCCACACCTCTCACAGAGTTTTTGTGAAAGCCCAATTTTGCTAAGCTCTGTAATTCATATCTTCCATGCAAATCAAACATGTTGATTTTGCACACACATCAATGCAAACTACACTGGAAAAGGACTGCCTAACAAACTCGCTAGTGCACAATAGTGGTTACTGAAACCACAATTGTAAAACATTTATCTTACACTTATTTGGAACAGTGATCAATTGCCATGGGTTGAGTTGAATCTGCTGCTGTTATTCATACCATGCTGCAGTCATGCCAGCTTCAAAAATGAACATGCTATCTGGAGCAACGTATGAGGCATGAAGTTCCATCCAGAGGGATCTGGACAGGCTGGAGAGGTGGGCCCAGGCCAACCTCATGACGTTTAACAAGGCCAAGTGTAAGGTCCTGCACCTGGGTCGGTGTAATCCCAGGCACAGATACAGGCTGGGTGATGAATGGCTGAGAGCAGCCCTGAGGAGAAGGACCTGGGGGTCTGGGTTGACGAGAAGCTCAACATGAGCCTGCAGTGTGCACATGCAGCCCAGACAGCAACCCTGTGCTGGGCTGCATCAAGAGAAGTGTGGCCAGCAGGGCAAGGGAGGGGATTCTCCCCCTTTACTCTGCTCTCCTCAGACCCCACCTGGAGTACTGTGTGCAGTTCTGGAGCCCCCAACACAAGAAGGACATGGAACTGCTGGAGCCAGTCCAGAGGAGAGCCACGAAGATGCTCAGAGGGCTGCAGCAGCTCTGCTATGAGGACAGGCTGAGAGAGTTGGGGCTCTGCAGCCTGGAGAAGAGAAGGCTTCGAGGAGACCTTAGAGTGGCTTTCCAGTATCTGAAGGGAGCCTACAGGAAGGCTGGGGAGGGACTACTGACAAGGTCTGGTACTGTCAGGATGAAGGGTAATGGGTTTAAACTGGCAGAGGGGAGATTTAGACTGGATGTTAGGAGGAAGTTCTTTACAGTGAGGGTGATGAGACACTGGCACAGGTTGCCCAGGGAGGTTGTGGATGCTTCCTCCCTGGAGGCGTTTAAAGCCAGGCTGGAGGAGGCCTTGAGCAGCCTGCTCTAGTGGGAGGTGTCCCTGCCTATGGCAGGGGGTTGGAGCTGGATGATCCTTGAGGTCCCTTCCAACCTAAACCATCCTATGATTCTATGATTCTGTAAGTTCAGATTGCAGTATGGGAGGCTTCCTGTTTCAGTTTTTGCTCTAGGTTCTGGGTCTTGAGTGCTGACTTTTCCTACAGGAATGGATGGAAGTTGGGTAGCTCACTGTTTTATTTCTAGTTTATGCTGTTTTTTATGCTTCTGCAAATGGGCTAAGATAGGGCAATAATGCATGGTTTTATTAAATTGGTGTGCTAGTTTGAAGCTAGCTAGAATGTTTTGTGAGAAGAATTAGATGACAGGATGTGGAAGGAAAACAGTGGTGATGTCTACTTCACTAATAGGCTTGCTGAGAGATATAAGAATGAGAATCAAAACACAGATAAGGCACTACTCCTGCTGGGGAGCTCTGAGCTGCATCTCTCTCTCTAACCTCACCCACCATTTCTCTGGCTAATCCACTTTGCTTCCTAACCCCCTGGCCAAACTTCCATTCTTCCTTGGGACTGGTGTAAGGCTGAGAGGGGTAGGAAGAAGGTGAATGAGCGGTTGAGAGCCCCTCCTGGGGACTCAGATTTCTGGGAGTGCTGTTGTGTTTCTGTATTATCTTTCACATGGTATATTTCTGTCTATAACTGTATATACTGTCAATACCTGCTTGTATATTGTGCTAGCTGTGAATACAAGCTTCATTCAATTTCCAGAGCTGCCTGAGTCTGATCTGGGTGATTTCCAAAGTGGAGGGGGTGCGGGGAACACCCAAACCATCACAATTAATTAGATTAGAAGGTAATTATGTATTGTGATTATGATATGCTGTATTAAACTCTTATCTCTTTATCTCAACCCTGAGTTTTGTGTGTTAACCTTTGTGTTGGGAGAGCAGACAGGCTAGCCCTTGTGCTAAACCATTATATTGGTGATGTCCGACAGTACATCTGTCTTGGAGGAGGGTAAAGATCCTGGCATATGAGTTAACAGGGCTTGTTGAAAGGGCTTTAAATTGGGCTTGAAGGGGAAGGGGGCTTTTACCTTGACTCATAAGTGCTTGGGTTTTTTTCCACCTTCTTTTCTCTTCCCCCCCCAATCCTGCTAGGGAGAGAAGTGATAGAGTAGCTTGGTGTGCACTTGGCATCCAGCTAAGGTCAATCCACTTCAAGTATGGTCAATGTTAAATTTTCATCTCATGTTACTGCGATATAATGTTTTGTACATGAAGGCATTCCAGACAGCCAGTCAGTCTCTCTTAGCATCACTGAACACTGGCTTTGCAATAAAGAGCTGTTGACTTCTTCTGAAATTAACTTTTGGCTAACTTTGCTTGTGTGGCAGTTTGAGGCTGGGTAGTGTCTCTAAGAACTGCAAAGTTCTGGACCTCCAGAGGCTAGAGAGGTCCAGGAGGTGTACTGGAAAGTGTAATCCTTGTAATTCATACCCATAAGTCCTGCCTCCCAATAAAACTGGCTGAAAGGTCAGACCCTTCCTTCTCTCTTTCTTTCTCTTCTCAGAAGAGAGAAACAAGTTTCTATCTCCCTGGTGGGGCCATGGCAATGATGCCAATTAGACTTGGAGTGGCTTACATGGGCCTGGAGCTGTCAAGCTGAAATTTGTGGTGCATCAGAAATACTTTTGGTATGTGGGTAGAGAAGCATAGTAGGGGGCTGGTATTTGGGCCTAGGGGTTTGAGGTTTGTGTGAAGCTTTGGCTTAATGAGCTTTCTGTGTAAGCCCGGGTGTGTAAGCTTTGCTAGGCTTTGCACTATCGAACTGTAGCATTGTGGTGTATGAATTGTCTGTCCATTTATCTTTCCAATTCTCCAGTCCTTTGTCTGAGAGGGTTTTTTTTGTCCCTGTTGATAGAGGTAAAAGAGCAATCTGTCCTCCTTAAAACCACGACACTTGTAAAAGGAACAAAAAGTAATTTTCTGACGAAGCTTGAGATTTTGTACAAGACCTTATATGGTGGCTGGGTTCAGAGCATTTTGAGAAGCAAAACTCTAAAATCTGAAGGTATATTTAAATGAAAAAAAAAAACCAAACAACAACTAGTATGAGTTTTGATATGCCTTCAAGGGATTTCACTCTAGAGAAAACCCATACACAACTATATCTATTACCTCCCTAAAGTTCTTCTGTCTCTCAAAAGCTCGATGCACAGTAATTTTTCTGTGTTGTATGCTACATAGTAAAATGCACATTCTTCTTAACACATAATTGGTTCTCTTGGGGCTTACAGAAATTGCAGTTCTTATACACCTGTGGCTAACACAAAGTAAATCTGAGAATTGAAAGCCTTAGGATCACGTCAATCTCCACAGAATGCCTACCCCTTATAAGCATCGACTCACCCTTTGAATGTTTTATTTAGCTAACTAACCAAATAAATCATCCTGCTCTGGAACTCAAAGTCCAAAGATATAGTAACCATATGTTCAAAGATAAAACATTCAAGCAATTGTAAAGCATTTTGTATAAGTATATCCATGTTTCAGACATTAGTGCTGAGTTTGAAGCTGCAGACTGAGGAATTGGGAGCTCTGATCTCTTAGGAGGTTCTCATGAAGATAAATGAGAAGAATGTCCTTATTTATCCTCACCTATTCACTCTTGAAGACAGAGGCTTCTATACGTTTCCCTGGTTTAATAGGTGTGAGATATGAAGCTAATTAGAAAGCCCATACTAGAACACTGGTGAAAGTTATCTGAATAGAAAGAAATGTAATTATATTAAAAAATTAAGACTAGCAATCTTTCATTGGATAAAATAAACCTATTATACATGTTACATTTAATAACTGCATGGGAACATTGTAATCATGCCAGAAGACATGAAACAGTGTTCAGACCACAAAAACAGAGTAATTAATCATAGAATCATGGAATCATGGAATCAGTCAGGTTGGAAGAAACTTTCAAGATCATCCAGTCCAACCTATCACCCAGCCCTGTCCATTCAACTAAACCATGGCACTAAGTGCCTCATCCAGTTTTTTTTTTGAGCACCTCCAGGGACGCAACTCCATCGCCTCCCTGAGCAGCACATTCCAATGCCAATCACTCTTTCTGTGAAGAACTTCCTCCTAACAGCCAGCCTAGACATCCCCTGGCACAACTTGAGACTGTGTCCCCTTGTTCTGTTGCTGCTTGTCTGGCAGAAGAGACTAACCCCCACCTGGCTGCAGCTTCCCTTCATTAAAAGGTGCTGTCAGTTTGCAGGCTTGTTCCCAGACTAGATTACTTCATTGTTACATCTTGGTGAATAACTATTCTTGGCTAGATCTAACAATTCAGAGTAAAATTTCTCAGCTGAATGTTCAGTGGTATCAAATTGGGATATAGTATCCTTCTTTTCTAGGTGACTGTTTTAATCTAGACCTCAGAAGGCAGTGAATTGCTTTGGTCTATGTGAAATGAGCTTGGTGATATATGGATGTGGATTCATGAACAGACACATTACAGCTATTGCTATTTGACATATCTTTTGGAAATCTCTGGCAAGTAATCTAGGATAGCCACACTCAGATGTTGAACTGTTCTTTTTATGGGAATTTTAAATTCATCTGATTTTTGGGTGGTGTGGTTTTAGGAGAGTAAAGAGGGAGGACATTACTGTGCAGGAAACTGTCACTTTATTAAGCACTACTTTTTCACGTAAAAATCTGAATTTCTTACAGGCATGCTTAAAATCTAATAAATAATAACTCAAAATACACTTTCATGTGTGGTGGTTTGGGTGTCTCCTGCCCCCCCCNATTAGAGTGAGATGGAGTTCAGCCAGCAGCCTCAGCTCCCCAGCAGGCGAAGATCCAAGAGCAAAGCCCAGAGGGAAGTGACTTTATCTATGTTTTGCTTTTCTTCTTTACACATCTCAGCAAGGCTGTGAGGGAAGTAGACATCACCATTGTTTTTATTTTACAGCCTATGATCTAGTCCTTCTCAACAAAACATTCTAGCTAGGATAAAACTGGCACATTATCGATATATCTTGCCTATCTTATGTTATTACTGTGTGATACTGTGCAGTACTGGGGGATCTGCCCTTTGCTCTGCGTGTGTTAGAGTATTGGGACAAATCTAACTAATGTAAAAACATCAGATAAGCTAGAGCATATGTGTAGGAAAGATCTTTACTGTTCACTCTGATGCAGCAAGATTAATTCTTTTGAAAAAGTGACAGGAATTGCCAGTTTGTCAGCTATTAGCAGCTTTTTTTCATTTAAAAGAAGAAATCCTGCAGAAAAGTGAAGAGGGTGGAAAGCAGAATTTTATTGGAAGTGTTTCCTGAAATTCCTATAGAAATATATGTAGCATCTGTAGGTATTTGAAAAGCTCCTTTACTGTTCTGCAATAACGGATGACTTGTTGAGGTGCAGCTAACACATTTATATTTGCATGCCTTATGAGGAGAGGCTGAGGGACTTGGGACTTTATAGTCTGGAGAAGAGAAGATTGAGAGGGGATTTAATAAATGTTTATAAACATCTGAGGGCTAGTCAGGAGGGGGTGAACAGGCTCTTTTCGCTTTCTCCCTGTGATACAAGGAGTAATGACTGTAAGTTGCAGCACAACGGCACAATGTCCACCTGGCGACCGGTGCCAAATGGTGTTCCTCAGGGGTCAGTACTGGAACCAGTGTTCTTTAACATCTTTGTCAGTGATATGGACAGAGGAATTGAGTGCACCCTCAGCAAGTTTGCAGATGACACCAAGCTGTGTGGCACAGCTGACTTGCTGGAGGGCAGGGATGCCATCCAAAGGGACCTGGACAGGCTGGAGAGGTGGGCCCAGGCCAACCTCATGACGTTTAACAAGGCCAAGTGTAAGGTCCTGCACCTGGGTCGGTGCAATCCCAGGCACAGATACAGGCTGGGTGGTGAATGGCTGAGAGCAGCCCTGAGGAGAAGGACCTGGGGGTCTGGGTTGACGAAAAGCTCAACATGAGCCTGCAGTGTGCACATGCAGCCCAGACAGCAACCCTGTGCTGGGCTGCAGCAAGAGCAGTGTGGGCAGCAGGGCAAGGGAGGGGATTCTCCCCCTTTACTCTGCTCTCCTCAGACCCCACCTGGAGTACTGTGTGCAGTTCTGGAGCCCCCAGCACAAGAAGGACATGGAACTGCTGGAGCCAGTCCAGAGGAGAGCCACGAAGATGCTCAGAGGGCTGCAGCAGCTCTGCTATGAGGACAGGCTGAGAGAGTTGGGGCTCTGCAGCCTGGAGAAGAGAAGGCTTCGAGGAGACCTTAGAGTGGCTTTCCAGTATCTGAAGGGAGCCTACAGGAAGGCTGGGGAGGGACTATTGACAAGGTCTGGTAATGTCAGGACGAGGGGGAATGGGTTTAAGCTGGCAGAGGGGAGATTTAGACTGGATGTTAGGAGGAAGTTCTTTACAGTGAGGGTGGTGAGACACTGGCACAGGTTGCCCAGGGAGGTTGTGGATGCTTCCTCCCTGGAGGCGTTTAAGGCCAGGCTGGATGAGGCCTTGAGCAGCCTGCTCTAGTGGGAGGTGTCCCTGCCTATGGCAGGGGGTTGGAGCTGGATGATCCTTGAGGTCCCTTCCAACCTAAACCATTCTATGATTCTACGATTCTAAGAGGTTCCATCTCAACACAAGGGGGAACTTCTTTACTGTAAGGGTCACAGAGCACTGGAACAGGCTCCCCAGAGAGGTTGTGGAGTCTCACTCTCTGGAGACTTTCAAGGTCTGTCTGGTTGTGTTCCTCTGTGACTAGACTGTGTAGTCCTGCTCCGGCAGGGGGGCTGGACTCGATGATCTCCTTGGGTCCCTTCCAACCCCTAATGTTCTTTCAACTGTGATCCTGTGATCTTCGGACTCTTACTTAGAAATGAATTACCTTCTGGAGACTTTCAAGGCCTATCTGGATGTGTTCCTCTCTGACTAGACAGCATAGTCCTGCTCTGGCAGGGGTGCTGGACTTGATCTCCTTGGATCCCTTCCAACCCCTAATATTCTGTGATCTGTGATTCTGTGATCCTGTGATCTTTGGACTCTCACCTACATTCCACAATTTCCTTGCCTACTTGGTCCCATTACACTACAGGTTTGTTTTCTGGAGTGAAGAAAATATGCTTCCATGTGTGTCTGTGTAGTCTGTCTTTCTCAAATGGAGCTGCATCTTTGGATGCAATGGAGTTAGCTTTGGAATACTTAAATGAGAGCTGAAAGCAGCTTGCTTTTAAAGACATACTTGAAATTTCTGTTCCTTTCATATTTAAAGTGAAAAATCTAGTGACTGCATAAGTGATAGAACTATCTGTGCCTGCCTGGTGTGTGCATCTATGTGAACGCTTTTTACTACACAGATACAAAAAGATAAAAGACTTAGTGGAATTATGTGATTAAGAGATGATAGAATTGTTGGAGTAAATCCAAGTTCAAGTTATTTGGCTTCCCTTAAATTGATTTGGAAATCAGTAAATGTTTAAAATAAATAAATAGTAGGAACAGAAACAAAATAGCACCTTAAAATGACAAGTTAAGAAGAAAGGGAGGGGCAAGAAAATAGGATATTAGGTAGTTGAGTGGGAACAGTCAGAAGACTTGAAGAATATAAGACAATCTTTCTGTGAGAAGGGAGGAAAAGGGAAGAAAAGTGTGAAATACAAGTCCTTAGGTAAGGACCAAATCTAGTAGGACTCAGAACTAATGTCTGCTGTCAGTTGAAAGGATGTTTCTAAATGTCTTTTGAAATGGCGTTTTACTTATCATTTACTTGAAGTCAGTGTGTGTCCAAATAGGATTGTTGTGGCTTGAGCCCACTCAGATAACAACAAAGCACCACACAGCTACTCACTCATAGAATCACAGAATGCATTGAGTTGTAAGGGACCCTCGAACATGACCTTGTGCAGCCCCCTGGAGTGAGCAGGGACATCTTTCTCTAGATCAGGTTTCTCTGGGCTCCACTCACTCCTAAACCCCTACAGTGGGGTGGAAAGGAAAAAATATTGCAAAAGGCTCAAGGTTCAATACAAAAGACAGGGAGGGATCACTAACAGGCAGTTTAATTTAGATAAACCCCACCAGCAGTTCACTAATTGAATCAGAGTAGGACAGTGACAAATATAGCCAGATCTTAAATACAGCTTCCCCCCATGCTTCCCTCTTTCTAGGTCCAGCTCTGCTGCAACGTACACTCCAGTGGAGCAGGAGGGCAGAAAACGGGGATTGTGGCCAGGCAGTCTGTTCTGTTCTGTTTCTGCTACTTCTTCTTCCTCAGAGGGAGGTCTCCCCACAATCCTCCCATGTCCCTGGTCCCTCCCACGCAAAAAACTGTCCACCACAAACTTCTGCCACCGATTTGGATCTCTTTCATAGACATTAATCCTCTCAGACACAGACTGCTGCAGTGCAAGCTTCTCTCAGAGTCACAGCGTCCTTCAGGCTGTTACAGTATGGAGTCTTCCATGGGCTACCAATGGAATTCTTCTCAACTGTTGATCTCTGAGAGTTATAAGGGCTCAAGTTGCCGTCTTACCTCAAGCCAAAGGGGAATGGCCATTCTTGCATACCTTCTCTGCTCCTTTCTCACTGACTTGAGTGTTCACACGATTGTCTCTCTCAGGTCCCACTCCTTCAAAACAAATAACTTCCACAACAAAAGAAGTTCCCAGAATAAAAGAACTCACCAAACAGCTTTTCCCTCTTAAATATACTGTTGAAGAAGTGCTGATTAGCTCAGCCTTGGCCAGAGGTCAGTCTGACTTGGAAATAGATGCCTTCTCCAAGCTTCTTACATGAGACAGACCAGTAGCCCCATTTCTTGTTATGAAAACCCCACCAGGCACACACTCAACGTACAGTGATATTTCAGATCTTTCCACTGATGACAGTGCATTTTGAATCAGATCCTTGGAGTCAATGTGTTTGAGTCTAGATATCTGCTGGGTATACTTTACAACTCTCTTAAACGTATTCTGAAAGTGTCTTATACTAAAAGTTCCACTTCATTTTGTCATTAGACATCTATATCTGAGCTAGCCCCCCAGACTTCCTCTATAATTGATTAAGAAAAATCTGCACCCAGAGATAACAATTAATTTAATCTTGAGATATTCCTTTAAAATATGCTAGTTGCATTGCTCTCCAGAAGTGCCTATTTCTTCCCATTAACTGTAAGAGAGTAGAGCTGCTAGGCGAAAATTTTGTATGAAGATCAAACAGGTAAACCTTTCCCCTTTTGTTTTGTTATCAGTAGGGTTGGGGTTTTTTTTTTGTTTGTTTTGGAGTTGGGGCGTTTTTTTGTTGTTATTTGGTTTTGTTTGGGTTTTTTTTTGTTTGTTTGTTTGGGGTTTTTTTTTTTGTTTTGACCAAACTTATTTAAGAGAAGTGTGGCCAGCAGGGCAAAGGAGGTGATTCTCCCCCTTTACTCTGCTCTCCTCAGACCCCACCTGGAGTACTGTGTGCAGTTCTGGAGCCCCCAACACAAGAAGGACATGGAACTGCTGGAGCGAGTCCAGAGGAGAGCCACGAAGATGCTCAGAGGGCTGCAGCAGCTCTGCTATGAGGACAGGCTGAGAGAGTTGGGGCTCTGCAGCCTGGAGAAGAGAAGGCTTCGAGGAGACCTTAGAGTGGCTTTCCAGTATCTGAAGGGAGCCTACAGGAAGGCTGGGGAGGGACTATTGACAAGGTCTGGTAATGTCAGGACGAGGGGGAATGGGTTTAAGCTGGAAGAGGGGAGATTTAGAGTGGATGTTAGGAGGAAGTTCTTTACAGTGAGGGTGGTGAGACACTGGCACAGGTTGCCCAGGGAGGTTGTGGATGCTTCCTCCCTGGAGGTGTTTAAAGCCAGGCTGGATGAGGCCTTGAGCAGCCTGCTCTAGTGGGAGGTGTCCCTGCCTATGGCAGGGGGTTGGAGCTGGATGATCCTTGAGGTCCTTTCCAACCTAAACCATTCTATGATTCTATGATTCTTGCTGCTCAGGAATAAGGCTGATATGGAGCCTCATATATTTTACATTTAATTGTGTACATTTTCTCATTTAATTTTATCTATTTTCTTCCCAGCTGTTATCTTTTAGATATCTTCTGCTAAATATTTTCCATTTTGAGTTTCTGCTTATTTCTTACTCTTGTGTGATAAAATAATTTATATGGGGAGAGAAGCTTCAAAGAACAGTCATAGCATCTGAGCCTCAGAGGTGCAGTGAAGGCAAAGTAAATGAAGAGTCTAATAAAAATTCAAAATATATAGAGGCTGTACGATCTTAAATTAAAAATCCCCAAGAAATAATGTTAATTTAATGTACAAAACTCCAGTATAAGATTCATAAGAAATAACTACACTTTCCTAAACCCTGCTTCAAGGCAAACAGAGTTTTAAAACTGACAGCTATTACCTGTGGGTGGGTTGTGGGTATGTTCAGCTGCTATCTCAAGTTATGTCTCTCCATTTATAGCATGTCTGAATGAGGCTAAGAGCACATGCGTGGGTTGATACAGGTTTCTAAGGTCTTACACTCCTGTAAGAAAGTCCCCAGGTCTGCATTTCACTAGAGACCATTTATTTCTTTATTAATACACTCTCACTCCCACCCCTCCTCACTCCTTTTAATAAAATACATTCAACAGATCCTTACATTTAACTGAAAAGATGGTTTCATGGGCAGAAGTGAATGTATGAATCTTTCAGGCTCCAAAGATACATGTATAATATACATCTATTTCTCAAGAAGATCTCGCCAGTGTTCACCCCTGGTGTTCTTCAGCTGGAAATGATGAAGAAAGGAGAAATCAACCATTCAGCTATTTTATCCTTTCCATGAGCGAGTTTTACTTTCTCATTTTTTAATAATCTCAGTGAAGAATTGAAAAAATAGATGACAATGACTGCACACCGCTGACTTATTTCCTTACTTCTTTTGCAATAATTTGCTTACTCTAAGTTTCTGTTGAGTGAGGTGATGAGTACCCAGTGCGAGAGTATCTTATATGTCATTGTTGTGGTTGTGGAACAGAGATTTTTCTGAACTTCCAGCTGAAGGCCAACTCTCTAAGTTTGAGATGCTCACGTTTTCCATTCTATTAGTCTCTAAACTTTCAGTCATAAATTTAAGTGGAAGCACAACTGGATTTTATAGCTCTCAAGACAAAACTCTCATGCTGTTAGATTTCTTAGGTAGAGAACCTCTTTCTGCTGCTGATGTTTTGAAACTCAGGCAAGTATTCTGCAAGGTGTTTGAAATTACTTATCTGCCCTTCATATGACAATGAGAATGGTACACACTTGTTCCTAGTCCTTTGATTATGCAGTCCAAAGTTTCCACCTGTGTTGCTGGTACTAGTCTTGTGTTTCATACCTGGAGGACTGTAGAAATTGTCAACTGTGTGGTTAAGTCATTCCCTGTGCACGCAGAGAGACACTCATTTGTGTGAAACTTCCTTGTAAGATGTAAGTCATGACACTTGAGTTTAAGTCCATAACATCTGAAAGGTCCATCCTGTTTCCATTTCCTAAAAGAAAAGGATCTGAATCTGAGCTGAAAAATTAGATCTAAAAGATATAAGACAAAGAGTGTGACCATACATCCTTTCCTCCCATTTTTGTCAGACCCTGTAGACATCTCTGGGTTGTTTTTATTTTCTCTCAGTAACTACTACTGTCTTATTCCTAAGCAGATTTACAGACACTGTATACTACACTCCATGATCATTATGCTATTCACAAATGCATCAGTTACAGTTAATTATTCTCTTATGCTGTGTACATGAAAGGGAGAAGAGTAACACAGCTAATAATACAGTATTTACTACATAGCCACAGAGAGTATCAGTCTGTGTAAGGTTTAACATCAATTCATCAGTCTATTTGTCTCCCAGATATCTACTTCTGATTACCTTCTACTTGATAATACAATCCTGTACCATGCTTTAAGTTCAGGTATGAAAGAGAAAAAAAAAAAAGTAAGAGCAAATGAGGCAAGAAGTTGATTTAATCTGCTTTCCCCTTTTGGAAAAAAAAAATTACCCCAAACTCCTTTGACTTGTGCTAGCTAAATGTATTTTTGGCACATATATGAATCTCCTTTGCACTGAAAGAAAATGTGAAAAAAGGGCAAAAAAGTAAAAGACAATACCGAGCATAGTTCTCCTGAAGCCTAGTTTGAGGTAGAGAAAAGAGGATTGTGTTCACAATTTCAAAGGGAAAAGTGTACACCTGTTCTAGGGAAATACTAACTTATAGCTGCATTGTACTGCCTTTCAGTGGAATCCAGCTGACCTGATTAAAAGGTACTGTTCCACAGACACATTATCTCATTCACTTTGAAAGAGAAAGTAGAGGACTTGATCAAAATATGCCTCCCCATGGCTGCATTCTCAGAGCTACCCTCACAGCAGAAGCAGATGACGTGAATGAGAATTGCTCTTTGCCAGAATTGTTAAATGAGTATCTGATAGCAAAAATGTTTCTCACCTCTTTTTTTTTGTTCCCTGCTCTTACAGAAGAACCAGTAGTTCTGACAACTATCAGAGATGCCCTTCCACTCTTCCTTCTCTCCACTGTGTTTCTGTGAAAGTTCTGTCTGTGNCACTTTGAAAGAGAAAGTAGAGGACTTGATCAAAATATGCCTCCCCATGGCTGCATTCTCAGAGCTACCCTCACAGCAGAAGCAGATGACGTGAATGAGAATTGCTCTTTGCCAGAATTGTTAAATGAGTATCTGATAGCAAAAATGTTTCTCACCTCTTTTTTTTTGTTCCCTGCTCTTACAGAAGAACCAGTAGTTCTGACAACTATCAGAGATGCCCTTCCACTCTTCCTTCTCTCCACTGTGTTTCTGTGAAAGTTCTGTCTGTG
>WAAF01001409.1:37783-56203 GCA_013400475.1 Tricholaema leucomelas
CATAACATCTGAAAGGTCCATCCTGTTTCCATTTCCTAAAAGAAAAGGATCTGAATCTGAGCTGAAAAATTAGATCTAAAAGATATAAGACAAAGAGTGTGACCATACATCCTTTCCTCCCATTTTTGTCAGACCCTGTAGACATCTCTGGGTTGTTTTTATTTTCTCTCAGTAACTACTACTGTCTTATTCCTAAGCAGATTTACAGACACTGTATACTACACTCCATGATCATTATGCTATTCACAAATGCATCAGTTACAGTTAATTATTCTCTTATGCTGTGTACATGAAAGGGAGAAGAGTAACACAGCTAATAATACAGTATTTACTACATAGCCACAGAGAGTATCAGTCTGTGTAAGGTTTAACATCAATTCATCAGTCTATTTGTCTCCCAGATATCTACTTCTGATTACCTTCTACTTGATAATACAATCCTGTACCATGCTTTAAGTTCAGGTATGAAAGAGAAAAAAAAAAAAGTAAGAGCAAATGAGGCAAGAAGTTGATTTAATCTGCTTTCCCCTTTTGGAAAAAAAAAATTACCCCAAACTCCTTTGACTTGTGCTAGCTAAATGTATTTTTGGCACATATATGAATCTCCTTTGCACTGAAAGAAAATGTGAAAAAAGGGCAAAAAAGTAAAAGACAATACCGAGCATAGTTCTCCTGAAGCCTAGTTTGAGGTAGAGAAAAGAGGATTGTGTTCACAATTTCAAAGGGAAAAGTGTACACCTGTTCTAGGGAAATACTAACTTATAGCTGCATTGTACTGCCTTTCAGTGGAATCCAGCTGACCTGATTAAAAGGTACTGTTCCACAGACACATTATCTCATTCACTTTGAAAGAGAAAGTAGAGGACTTGATCAAAATATGCCTCCCCATGGCTGCATTCTCAGAGCTACCCTCACAGCAGAAGCAGATGACGTGAATGAGAATTGCTCTTTGCCAGAATTGTTAAATGAGTATCTGATAGCAAAAATGTTTCTCACCTCTTTTTTTTTGTTCCCTGCTCTTACAGAAGAACCAGTAGTTCTGACAACTATCAGAGATGCCCTTCCACTCTTCCTTCTCTCCACTGTGTTTCTGTGAAAGTTCTGTCTGTGTGGGGCATGATATTTTGTAAGACTTTCTTATTGCCTGCCAGAAGTGAGTACTGTGGTTGATTATAATGAATTTGTTGGATAGACTAGAAAGCATTTGGTGGTTTTCTCTTCATTTATATGAAGAGCAATGGCAAATTAATTTTGTTACTATTAACAGATCATGGTTTTCTTTGATTTTTCATTATGTAAACCCTGATTGATCTAAAAAGGTGATTGTGATCAATGATAAAATTCTTAACTTAAGGATGAACAATGAGTTCAGTGAAAATAAGCTATTGTCTCTTGGAAATTTTGAGCCACCTAGGAAGACATGTCCATCGTCTTGCTGTGCTGGAGTTCAGATTTAGAATGCCTAAATGCCACATGTGCTGTAAGTACCAAATACCACAAGGACGGAAATCTCTGACTTTAATCCTCTTACGGCGAACAAACTGTTACAATATTGGTGTAAGGCAGAACTCCTATTCCAAAGATCTGATAACAAAGATGTTGTCTGCTATAAGTAGGCACATCTGAAAAAAGTCACAACACTTTTCATAGCCATTGGGATTTCTACTGTTCTATCTCTCAACACTTTATTTCTTCAGGAGGGAATAACATCCTGTCAGTTGCCTGCTTATTTGGAATCTTCTGGGAATTTTTTGCCTAACATCCACTCTATACTTCCCCCAGCACAGCTTGAGCTGTGTCCCCTTGTTCTGTTGTTGGTTGNCTTTGGCATCCTTCAGGTGGAGACTTACAACCTAAATGTGAATGCTGGGTATTTATTGAAAAAAAAATGTGAAAAATGATTGCTATAAATTATCAGCTCTCCAACACTTGTGGTAAAATTGCTAATACCGATCTACATAATGATTTATTTCTTAAAATGCAAAGTAATTCTGTCTTTTTATAACTGTGATGGTTTGGGTATCCCCCGCCCCCCCACACTTTAGAAATCACCCAGACTAGACTCAGTCGGCTCTGGAAATTTGAATGAAGCTTATATTTACAGCTGGCACAACATACAAGCAGATAATTACAGTATATACAGATATAGACAGAAATATACAAGGTAAAAGACAATACAGACACAAGTCCCCTCCCAGAAACCTGAGTCCCCAGGAGGGGCTCTCAACCACCCCTCACCTTCCCCCTACCCCTCTCAACCTTACTCCAGTCCCAAGGAAGAATGGAGGTTCGGCCAAGAGGATTAAGCAAAGTGAAGCAGCCACAAAAGCAAAAGGAGGGTGAGGTTAGAAAGCAAGATGGGGTCCAGCCAGGAGCCTCAGCTTCTCCCCAGCAGGCAAAGAGAAGAGAACAGCCCAGCAAGAAGTGCAGAGGGGAAGTGACCTTATCTTTTGTTTTGCCTTTCTTTCGTATACATCCCAGCAAGACTGTGAGCGAAGTAGACCTCACCATTGTTTTCATTTCTCAGTCTATCATCTAGTTCTTCTCACCAAAACATGCTAGCTAGGCTCAAACTAGCACAATAACTTTAGTGCTAGACTCCCAGTCCTCCTTTTTGTAATCCTTCACACTAAAACCAGGAGGAACAGGAGCTCTGAGGAAAACACCTTACTGGACCTCACCTGACAAGTCCTTGACTAAACCAAATCCCTCAGCACAACATCCAATCACTATGAATAGCAACGATCAGAAAGGAGCACCTGCACCCAGCACACCCTCCCCAGGTGTGACCACTTTGCCCTCCCCCCCACTCTCCTTTATAATCAGCCCTAGGAAAGGCAAGCCCTAAGCTGGCCCAACTGGGCAGAGGGATCCTCCTCCCATCGTCACTGGTGAGTTCCCATGGTGCACACTGGGTGAATGGTGAAGGGGATCTAAAGGCCGGGGGGCCTGGTGGCCCCCCNCATCTGAAAAAAGTCACAACACTTTTCATAGCCATTGGGATTTCTACTGTTCTATCTCTCAACACTTTATTTCTTCAGGAGGGAATAACATCCTGTCAGTTGCCTGCTTATTTGGAATCTTCTGGGAATTTTTTGCCTAACATCCACTCTATACTTCCCCCAGCACAGCTTGAGCTGTGTCCCCTTGTTCTGTTGTTGGTTGTCTGGGAGAAGAGACCAACCCCCACCTGGCTACAACCTCCCTTCAGGTAATTGTAGACAGCAGTGAGGTCCCCCCTGATCCTCCTCTTCTCCAGGTAAACACCCCCAGCTCCCTCAGCCTCTCCTCATAGGGTTTGTGCTCCAGGCCTTTCACCAGCCTTGTTGCCCTTCTCTGGACATGTTCCAGCACCTCACCTTCTCTCTTGAATTGAGGAGCCCAGAACTGGACACAGTAATATTTTCCCCTTCTTCAGTGAAAACAAACATTACAGTGTCAGAACTGGCTTAAAAGCCATTCTAGTTGAGTGGAAATGGTCAACGCAGAGCTATAGTCTGGGTGTTTGTCCTGGAAATTTATGTGGACAAAATAAACCTCAAAGACATGAGAATAAGATAGAGGTTGACTAGCTGTCATGCCCAAAAGCCAAAGAAATCCTTTATTTGAAACTTCCAGGTTACGTTGCCTGTTGGGAAAGAGATAAACAGTGATCTGTTCACATGAATACAGATGAACTGTGGCAGAAGATTTATGGAGTGCCTTAGCAATCAAGCAGAAACAGCTGGACATCAACTGTCAATGCAGTAACAAAATCCATGGACATTTGTTTCATAGGAGTTGGAACTCATCAGTGTAGTAAATGTTATCACAGATCTAATTAACACCAGCCAGTGTCTTACTTAATAGAGATACTAACCTATACCATTGTTTTCCTATTCAACACTGTTCCTAATGCATTACTCTTTCTTATAAAAAAGTTTAGGTCAAAAGCCAGAATCAAAGACTTGTCAGGGTCACTGTGGATGATATAACCTGTTCTTTATTTTCCAAAGTCAAGGAAAATTCTCTATCAAATATAATTTGCTCCAGTCAACCTCATTATGTGGTCAAAAGGTGGAAATACAAAGCAGAGCAAGGATGGAAATTTCTGACACTGCATAGTGGCTGGAGTGCTCATGTTTACACTGTTTTTATCTAGATGCTGGTAAGTCAGAAGCTCATCTTAGCTCATCTTCCACTACAGTTTTGCTTTATAATTTTTGTTTGTTTGCTTTAAAAAAATGTTATTATAGAATGATAGAATGGTTTAGGTTGGAAAGGACATTAAGGATCGTCCAGCTCCAACCCCCTGCCATAGACAGGGACACCTCCCACTAGAGCAGCTTGCTCAAGGCCTCATCCAGCCTGGCCTTAAATGCCTCCAGGGAGGAAGCATCCACAACCTCCCTGGGCAACCTGTGCCAGTGTCTCACCACCCTCACTGTAAAGAACTTCCTCCTAACATCCAGTCTAAATCTCCCCTCTGCCAGCTTAAACCCATTCCCCCTCGTCCTGACATTACCAGACCTTGTCAATAGTCCCTCCCCAGCCTTCCTGTAGGCTCCCTTCAGATACTGGAAAGGCACTATAAGGTCTCCTTGAAACTTTCTCTTCTCCAGGCTGCAGAGCCCCAACTCTCTCAGCCTGTCCTCATAGCAGAGCTGCTGCAGCCCTCTGAGCATCTTCGTGGCTCTCCTCTGGACCCGCTCCAGCAGTTCCATGTCCTTCTTGTGTTGGGGGCTCCAGAACTGCACACAGTACTCCAGGTGGGGTCTGACGAGAGCAGAGTAAAGGGGCAGAATCACATATTGCCAACAAAGAAGATTGTTTGTGAACTGACAGAGTACAAGGCTCATACACTTTTTCTTTCTGCAAGCAACTGCTGCCCAGTTTTCATAGACATCTCACCAGTTATTGCATCTGATACATGGCCCAGATTTTGTCATTTACAAGCAAGTTTTATTTTGATGTGCTGTCAAAATTCTTATCTTTCCAATGACAAATGTAAGAATTAAAGAGTTGCTTTCCACAAAACACCAATGTTCTCAGCATTGAATTTGAGTTTAAATCAATTCACAATAATTCTTAGGCAAGCTTCAAGATTATATTTGTGTTTTAAGCTGAAGTAAATCGGTGTTAGGTTTCTAATGGCTCCTAGCTACTTCTCTTCAGTGAGAACTCTTATTGACTTCTGAGTTGTTGATTTATGACTTATATTAATATTTAGGTTAATTTTAAAAGATACTGAATAAAAGGTGTAAATAGCATGTAGGTTTGAGGGACTATTACTCATATGAACAGTCTCTACTGAAATTGATTATATAATCAGTGAACCATTAGGGAGTTCTCGGTAATGAGTTGCTCAGAGCCATGTTTTGCACTCAGATTTCCTAGGCCAAACAGGTATGTTGTAGATAATCCATTTTTCCTCTGGTTGCTTTATTGTCTGAAGCATTTGTATGCTAGACTATTTGACTGACTTCAGAAGGCAGAAATAATACAGGATAATCTTTGATACTACTAGAGCTGATAATAAATATAATATCCTTAGAAATGCTGATAATTGTCATTAATGATTTAATGAAATATCACTTTTTAGTAATATTTTCCATTTACTCATTTATTACTGAAGTTGTTAATGATTTGAAGCAACATAAAAATAAACTCAGATTTGATCAAGCACAGTTAAATCCATTTAGTTCTTCCTCTGAACTGCTAAGTGGATACAAAATGTTGTGGGCAGATTGGCATTCTGACAGCTGTACTGCTTCCCAAGGAGAGAGGCAGAGAGTGCTGACTTCATTTGTTTCAGAAGCAATGGAAAATCTTTTAGAAGATAATGATGAACTATAATGATAGGTGAAAGAGTAAGATACAAATTATCAAAGCCAACTTTCAATTCAGACTGCTTTGCAGACCTCATCAACACAACCAGCACGAAGAGGGCAGATAAAAGGTGAACACAGGCTCTCAGTGCTACCCTTTTATCTCGGAACAATCTATTGCCACCATCTCAGAAAGATTATTTTTGTGTATGAGGAGCACTGGCTCATTTAAACAGCTGATACATAGAGTGAATGACAGACATTGTATACATGGTGAGGCATTCGGTGTGATTTCATTTATACTCCTGGGGGGAGCTGGGTTTGTTCTGTGAAGAACCGAAAGTGCCTGCACGCCAAAGGCACTCAGCAATTTATAAAGTCTCAGAGTTCTTGAGCTGAATCTGTAATATTATGCCCAGCTACAGAAGATCTGGACTATATTTGCAAGGGAATATATAAGCAAGTAGGCAGTAAATTTGCTCCACAGAATGACCCTAAAAAGATTGCTGCAGGTAGGTTTTGTGAGAGGAGAAGATTAATTCGATAAAGGCAGACTTTTTTGAGCCTAGTCACAAAAATCAGTTTCTAGCTATTGTAGGTTTACCCATCTACACTGTACTGCTGCATATAAAGCACCTCTGATAAAAAGGCTGCTGAGTTTCTGGAAAAAAAAAAAAAAAAGATCCTGTAACCTCTCCTTCCACCCTCCTCAGGTGTAGCTTCATGTTTAAGCCCTTCTCAGACCCTAACATGACTGACTCCAACGAGGCTGGTCCATTCTTGCTGCAGGACAGAGGTAAGTCTTGGCATACTCCTTCCTGCCTTTCTCAGGCCCAGAAGTGAGATCTTTCTAGTGGTTCACAGGAACTCTGAACTAGACAATACTTCTGTTAATAAATAATAATTAAAAAAAAAAAAAAATTGAAAAAAAAAAAAAACCAAACCCAAAAAACCCAACCAAAGTAATTGCTGGTTTTCCTCATGCTTTGCCTGAACCCCTTCTGCAGTAGAGTTTAGATTGTGGATTTTGAACAGAAGGAGTGTTACTACAATACACCCTTTTGCTACCTCTCTCCCACAACTCATTAATATTTTCTCTGCATGCTTATTACTGAGTGCTGTGTTTTGTTGGGCTAAGGTCTGACTGATTCAATGATATCTAGAGTTAACCTATCAAAGCAGTTAAGATAGTTGAATCAAGATTTACCACCCTACTCAAATTTACTTGGTACATTAGTGAGCTAGAGATTTCATATTGCATAGACTGCCTCCACTTCTAATTCAAGAAGGCCATTTGAACATCAAAGAAATGCTGAATCGTTTATTGATTTCTTAATTATTCAGTGCTTGTGGTTACTTCTTCATGTTCCACTATGTTATTGTGTGAGTTTTTTTCCACTTGAAAGTTTAATAAACCAAACTAATAAAACCAAAACCATCTAGCCACATAAAGGACAAGCAATATTATCAAATCTTGCTTTTAAAATATTTCATATGTTAAATGCTCAGTGAGGGAGTATTTCCTCATTCAAGTCATTAGCTTTAATTTTACATATTTGTATGATGTGTGTGTGTAAGTACATACATATCATTGAATCAGCTGGGTTGGAAGAGATCTCCAAGATCATCCAGTCCAACCTATCACCCAGCCCTATCCAGTCAACTAGACCATAGCACTAAGTCCCCATCCAGTCTTTTCTTGAACACCTCCAGGGATGGTGACTCCACCACCTCCCCGGGCAGCCCATTCCAATGCCAATCACTCTCTCTGACAAGAACTTCCTCCTAACATCCAGCCTATACTTCCCCCAGCACAGCTTGAGACTGTGTCCCCTTGTTCTGTTGCTGGTTGCCTGGGAGAAGAGCCCAACCCCCACCTAGCTACAGCCTCCCTTCAGATAGTTGTAGACAGCAACAAGGTCCCCTCTAAGCCTCCTCTTTTCCAGGCTAAACGACCCCAGCTCCCTCAGCCTCTCCCTATGGGGCTGTGCTTCAGGCCTCTTGTGATACAATTCCAGAGCAAAAACAGCTGTGAGGCAAACTTTACAGTTTCATTTACAGGTGAATCTGACAGGTGTAATCTTGTTCAATACATTCATGGAGTAGTGTGTGTAATACTGTTGGATAATAAAGAAGACAGGATGCCATTTCCAAAATGGTTTCCAGCTCAAGTAGAACTTTATATTCCTGTGTCATCTCATATTTTTTACACTATTAATGACCAGTTTTACTGAAGCATATTTTGTGGAATAGCTGAACAAGTAGACTATTATCCTAATAATGCTCAGTTCAGTTAAGAGTGCCCATTTGTTTATGTAAGCAGATATATTACTTTTTTTCCTCTTGATTGCATTTAAGTCATGGAATTTCAGTGACTCATAGCCTCAAATATGTAAAAAATAATAGTTTATAATATTCTTTGAACTGTTAACACAAGTAATGTAATATTTTACAGCAATCACTTTATCATAGAATCATTTCAGTTAGAAAAGACCTTTATGATCATTGAGTACAACCATTATCCAGACCAAGTCTGATGCTCAACCATGTCCCTTAGCACCACATCTACATGTCTTTTCAACTCCTCCAGAGATGGTGATTCAACCACCACCATGGGCAGCAAATTTAGTGTTTCAGAGCCCTTTTAGCAAGAATGTTTCTCCCAATACCCAATCTAAACCTCCACTGGCCCAACCTGATGCCATTTCCTCTCTTCCTATCACTTATTATTAGGAGAAGAAGCTAACACTCACCTCAGTATAACCTTCTTTTAGGCAGTTGTAAAGAGTAATAAGGTTTTCCTTCAGTCTCCTTTTCCAGCCCTCTTGTATCCAGGAAACAACTGATCTTAATACTAAATGCTAAGTCAAATAAGGTATTGAGTACCTCATTTTTTCTCATCCTTTACCACTATGTTCCTATGGCATCCAACAAAGAACAGATTCCCTTTAGTCCTCCTTTCGCTGCTAATGTATTTGTAGAAGCTTTTCTTGTTCTCTTTAACAGCTGGAGCCAGATTAATTCCTGTCTGGGCTTTGGCCCTTCTAATTTTCTCCTGTACAGCCTCAAAACAAGTTTGTGGCCCTCCTGAGTGGCCACAATTTTCACAAGGTGTCCAGGGCTTGCATGGTCTTCTGACCTGGTATTAGCCCATTCTCAAGCAGACAGTTATCCTTCCTGGGGGCTCTGGGCTCAGCATGGAGGTCCCCAGGTGTACAGGTAGACATGATGTCTTGCTGCTTGGCAGTAACCTGCCTTCTCAGTGCAGACTGCTCTGAGATCTGTGTAAGAGAGCACTCAGGAGCACCTTACTTGCTTTCAGTAGCTGTAACTGCAAGTGGCAGTAATGCAGCTTGCTCAGGGGCACTTGGCTTTCCCATTCTTACCTTTTCTGCATGGTCTAGGTTGTCATTACCTGATGGCAGGGTTGGTCATGCCAGGGCTGACTGTGATTTTGACAAATAATTATTGCCTATGGATGTGGGCTCTCATGCTTCTCCCTGGTAAACTGAGGCATGGCAATGTTTCCAGCAAACAAGGCTTTGTGATAAACAGAGATATGATTCCTGTTAGGATAACACCATAGGGGAATCATGGAATCAACCAGGTTGGAAGAGACCTCCAAGATCATCCAGGCCAACCTAGCACCCAGCCCTATCCAGTCAACTAGACCATGGCACTAAGTGCCTCAGCCAGTCTTTTCTTGAACACCTCCAGGGACAGTGCCTTCACCACCTCCCTGGGCAGCCCATTCCAATGGCAAATCACCCTCTCTGTGAAGAACTTCCTCCTAACATCCAGCCTATACTTCCCCCAGCACAGCTTGAGACTGTGTCCCTTGTTCTATTGCTGGTTGCCTGGGAGAAGAGACCAACCCCCACCTGGTAGTTGTAGACATCAATGAGGTCACCCTTGAGGCTCCTCTTCTCCAGGGACATGTGCCTCCCCGGGATGGGGAAGTAGAATGGGAACTGGAGGGGTTGTACCACTTGTGGGGAAGAGGGGCTTGTGTGGCCGAGTTCTGTTGTGCTTGTGGCAGGGGTCAGAGTTGAGAGGACATGCAGAGGGAGATATTGGTTTTCACCTCCAATGACCACCAGAGGGGCCTCGGGAACCACCAACAGCCCAGACAACACAGGCACAGGGAAGGTCTCTGACGCAGCAAGAATTTCAAGGACTCATTTACATAATCCCAACAAACTTGATACATATGTATAAACTGAATGTATAACTAGGAGAGGCTGTTGTGTGCTCGTTGAGTGAGTCAGTAGAGCAAAGACTCCCCTCGTGCCCAGCAGTGCTTGCTTTTGTTGTAACAAATAAATTTCCTATTGTCTTTGGTACGAGTTGGCTTCTGCCTACGATCATTTATAACAGCTCGAAGCATCAAAGCTGGTCTTGACACAGCAAGGCTTGTTGTTAAGCAGCAAGGCAAGTTGTTTACAATTTGGCTCCTATTTATCAACTGCCTGAGTATTAATTGGTCCAATGGGCGATTGAAATAAATGCATCCATTAACCCCCAAGGACGGCATTTTGCCAGAAATAACCATATGAGGTGAAGCCACAGGCTTCCTTCACCCAAATTTGGGAAGTCATAGGCCTTGCATGAGGCAGGCATAAGCCAAGTGTGTGCACCTTATTTACCACATGTTGTAAACAGGAGAAAAACAAGGCTGTACAAGCTAGAGTCCTTCGACTCAATGGCTCCAGGTGGCTTTGTCCTCTTTCCTGCATCTCTTCCCACTCCAAAAGGGGGAGGGAGAGCGGGCAACCATGCCTGGATGTACCAGAATTCGTATCAGGCCTGTTTTGGCCTACCACCATACCACTATATTGTAGTTTTCCTTATGTGTAAAGACTTTGAGCTCCTCCTGTTTGTTTCCCATGCTGCGTGCATTACTGTAGCTGTGTTTCAATTGGGCTAATGATCCTGCCAGCCTTTTGCAGGAAAAGTTCCTAATTCCTAACTGTCTGTTCTCATGTAGTCACTAACATTGATAGGTTGGACTGGACGATCTTGGAGGTCTCTTCCAACCTGGTTGATTCTATGATTTTATTAACCTGTGTGTCTTTGTTGCCACATAAATGTATCTCTCTCACACATTCCCTGATAGTTCTCAACATAATTCCCTCCCACCTGCACATTCCCTGATAGTTCTCAACATAATTCCCTCCCACCAGAGCTTCGTCACGAAGTGGAGGAGCTCCTCTGCCTGGGCATACCTCCAACTGATGTGCCCACAATTGCCATCTAACAATAGCATGAGAGTAGGGTGCATCCTGCAACATGACACCTAAATAGCTCCATATTTCCTCCAGAACTCTGTCTGGGGAGCTACATTAGACCTAGTGGGAGCAGGACTCAAGTGCCACCACAGCCATCTGTTGCATGGATACCATCACTCCTTGATTCAGCTGATCAGTCTTCAGCATTTTCCCTGTCCACTATTCTGTGTGGACTGCTGCACCACACTCTGGCTGACCTCGTATGCCTTATTTGCTTGCTCAGTACACAGTGACCAGATCACTACACTCCCTGAGGGCTTCTTGGAATTGTGTGGCTGTGTGCAGTGTTGCCTTACTAATGTCTGTGCCTGGTCAGCCTGTCCCAAAAGAGCTCCTGGCCTCTAGTGAGTGTCTCCATTCCCCTGGCCTTTCTCTACCAAGGGAAATCCTCAGAAAACCCTCTGTACATTATCTATCTCCACTGCTGGCTGGATTGGTTCCTTTTCCCATTTTCATTATTATATTAGATAAAGCTCATCACAGGAAAGTCAGCAAATCATTTAATTGAATTTAACCATCTATAGTTGAATGATGTGGATGATGTTGTTTCTATTTGAACCTCTAATTATGACTTGCATTTTTTTTAAATGTTCAAATTATCATCACACTTCAAAATAAACAAATGTGTTTATTTCCCATATGATCACTACTTACAATTACTACTTACCATTTCTGTGTATTACCATAAATAAGATGAATCAAAGTCCATCTTGGACTGTCAGTGTGCAAAATGGCATGATAATGTAAACCACTGTTTTCCTGTTAATTGCTGACTACAACTACCTGAAGGGAGGTTGTAGCCAGGTGGGGGTTGGTCTCTTCTCCCAGGCAACCAGCAACAGAACAAGGGGACACAGTCTCAAGTTGAGCTGGGGGAAGTATAGGCTGGATATTAGGAGGAAGTTGTTGACAGAGAAAGTGATTTGCCATTGGAATGGGCTGCCCAGGGAGGTGGTGGAGTCACCATCCCTGGAGGTGTTCAAGAAAAGACTGGCTGAGGCACTTAGTGCCATGGTCTAGTTGACTGGATAGGGCTGTGTTCTGGGTTGGACTGGATGATCTTGGAGGTCTCTTCCAACCTGGTTGATTCTATGATTCTATGCTAAGTGGCATATTATGTATTTGGACAACTTCATTGTGTTAACTAATTTGCTGAAAAATGATTCTCATGAAAGTAAGAAATCATTTGCATTGGCTTGATCTAAATATCATATTGCCAAATGCAAGTCTACTGCTCTGCAATGTGCCTTCTGTTCTGTTTTTTGGTTCCTTGGAGGGTAGTACTCCACAATCAAATATTACCACCAGATTATGTACAACAGTAGTTTTGTGATAAGAACTAATGTCTACTAAAGGCTAATTTGAGATCATTAAGCTAATTTCACCTGTGACCAAAGCTAGATCAAACTTAGGCCATATGAAGTTGCCAGGCAAGTATATTAACTTATGGTATTAGGAAACTTGCTTCAGGACAGGAAGATTTCAATAACATTTAAAAGAATCTCTTAAAATTGAAATATGAATAATTTACAAAACAAGAAATATCTACTAATTGTCTCTGTTCATATTAAATACCACTGTGACTGTGCTAGTTTGAGCCAAGCTAGAATGTTTTGGAGGGAAGAACTAGATTATAGGCGGTGGAAGGAAAACAAGGCTGATGTCTACCTCACTCATAGGCTTGCTGAGAGATACAAGAAGAAGAATCAAAACCTAGATAAGGCACAATCATTTCTCCTGCTGGTGAGCTCCGAGCTGCATCTCTCTCTCTAGCCTCACCCTCTGTTTCTTTGAATAATCCACTTTGCTTCCTAACCCTCTGGCCGAACCTCCATTCTTCCTTGGGACTGGTGTAAGGTTGAAAGGGGTAGGGGGAAGGTGAAGGGGTGGTTGGGAGCCCCTCCTGGGGACTCAGGTTTCTGGGAGGGCTGTTGTGTTTCTGTATTACCTTTTACCTTGTATATTTCTGTCTATAACTGTATATACTGTAAATATCTGCTTGTATATTGTGCTAAGCTGTAAATAATAAGCTTCATTCAATTTCCAGAGCCAGCTGAGTCTAGTCTGGGTGATTTCTAAAGTGTGGGGGGGTGGGTGACACCCAAACCATTACAATGACCTATAGGCTACACTGCAGAGATATGTTCTATGTGACAATACCTTTGCAGCAACTTGTGTGGTTGATTACTGCTTTTAGAGAAGATTTTAATATAACTTTGTCAAGGTCTTTATACACAGGAAAGCTTATGCTTGTCCAGCGATTGTGCCTTACTATTAGCCATCAGAGATCTGGCCCTTTAAAGCTCTCTGAAATTTCAGTGGGAGAGAAGTCTACAGAGGTCTGACCTTGTGTCATTAATGCAAATAAGGTGATGTGTTAAAGCAAGTATTTAACTAAAGCATTATGATGTCCAGCATTTCAATAATCCAAAGTCAGACATCTTCTTGAAGGCTTAGTTTCATACTTAAGTTTCATGAGTCATCTAGAGCGTAGCTTACACAGTGCTTCTACAGCTAATAACCAGTTAACTAGTAGAGCATACTGGGCTGCATGGATGTATGTGTCTCTCTCAGAACAGCATGTGAGTATCTCTGTGAAACAGTTTTGCAGTCTGAAGCATTTTTCTTCCCTAAGCCTTGGAAAAGCATCATGACATTTGTTCCTTAGATTACTTTCTTTTTTTCATTCATTAACTGCCTATTATGAAAATATAAATAACATTCTGTATAAGTGTTTTAATCCAGATCAGGAATGGGTTTTTATTTTCCCAGTTGCCACACACTGGGATGTATTTATTATGCAGTGTGATAAAGTTAATAAACTAGATCAATTTTGAGGTTAAACTGGACTGTAAGATCATAGAATCATAGAGTCAACCAGGTTGGAAGAGACCTCCAAGATAATCCAGGCCAACTTATTATCCAGCCCTGGCCAATTAGCTAGACCATGGCACTAAGTGTCTCTTCCAGGCAGTTATACAGTATTGTTATACAGTAGCTGTATAACAATAATAAAATGATAGAATCATTTTGGTTGGAAAAGGCCATCTCTGGTGCTAAAACATGTCTCTCAGCACCACATATTTGTCTCTTTTAAATACCTTCAAGAATGGGGATTCAGCCATCTCCCTGGAGAGCCTGAGAACCCTTTCAGTCAAGGAGTTTCTTTTAATAGCCAACCTAAACCTCTCCTGCTGCAAATTGAGATTCTTCTGTGACTTGCTACTTGGGAGGAGAGACTGACCCCTACCTCACCACAGCCTCCTTTTAGGGAATTGTAGAAATCAATTTTCCCAGGTCCAAGGCAGATTAAAGTGGCTCTTGTATACTTTGTTCTCTGTTTTGGATGTTGATTCCCTTGATCTTCATGCATTACCTGAATGGGCCCTTTGGTATGGTGATACTCTGATGTCTCAGAAAATGGAGTTCCATGGCCATAGAATCATAGAATGGTTTAGGTTGGAAGGGACCTCAAGGATCTTTGTTCTTGATGTCACTGAGGCAAAAATAATGTGTGATTCTAATCATCTTTCCTTTAGATTTTACCTGTCCCTACAGTTTGGACATGTAATTAGCATGACATCTCAGGAGGAGAGGTATTTGAAAAGAAAATGGTTAAAAAATAATAGTCTAAGAACTTTCTGATGAGAGAGAGAATCTTCATTCCTTGTGTTCACGAAAGGAACATTCTCATCCCATGCTTAACATGCTTATGGAGAAATAAAATGAGTCCTTTGCAGAGGTTATTAGGCCCACCACGATTTCCTTGTCGTTTCCACTCTCTGTAAAGGGAATGTACTCTGCTAAATTCATTGCTTTAATTAGCTGCCTAAAAGTAAACTAGGCTATTGAGTTCTGGGGATTGTTCTGGGGAGAGCCTGCCAGGATACTCCTTGGAGGCTGCAATATTTCACTAATATAATACGTAGTTTAGCTAAGGAAGAGTATTTAAACGTAAGAGATGCCAGAGAAAAGATTCTTTGGTTCAGCAGGAATCAAGATTTTTGCTAGTATAAGTACCTTTCTGTCTGTGTGCTGCATCTATGCATTCAAAACCAAAACAAAAAAACCCAACCAAAACCCCTCAGCAACCAACCAACCAAAACAACCCAATGCCTACTCATGGTAAATTTGAATGCATTTAATCTTCCTTTTATGTAATTACTCAGAATGTTTTCTTTCAACTTTTTTTTTTTGTATGAATTAGTTAAAAAACATGAGACATTCACAAATAAAAAAGCTATTTATTGTTGCTGTGTGACAGCCATTGCAAAATACTTTTAGAAAGCTGTATGATCAATATGACAGGCTGCTACTGAATAACTTGTTGTAATTATTAGTTTAATGTGGGGGAAACAAAAGATGTTAAATTCATCTTCTGGAATTAGAGACTCGTTCCCCAGTTACTGTTGAGTCACAATGATTGGCAAGAGTCAGTAGTTAGAGTTAGTGCTTGATTTTGGAATGTAATGGTCAAAGTGCATATCCAGGACACTATATACAGTTCCTGAGTTGCTGAAATGTGACTCAGCTGTCATAGAATCATAGAATCAATCAGGTTGGAAGAGACCTCCAAGATCATCCAGGCCAACCTAGCACCCAGCCCTATCCAGTCAACTAGACCATGGCACTAAGTGCCTCAGCCAGTACTTTTCTTGAACACCTCCAGGGATGGCGACTCCACCACCTCCCTGGGCAGCCCATTCCCATGCCAATCACTCTCTCTGGGAAGAACTTCCTCCTAACATCCAGCCTAGACCTCCCCCGGCACAACTTGAGACTGTGTCCCCTTGTTCTGTTGCTGGTTGCCTGGGAGAAGAGACCAACCCCCACCTGGCTACAACCTCCCTTCAGGTAGTTGTAGACAGCAATGAGGTCACCCTTGAGCTTCCTCTTCTCCAGGCTGAACAACCCCAGCTCCCTCAGCCTCTCCTCATAAGGCTTGTGTTCCAGGCCTCTCACAAGTTTTGTTGCCCTTCTCTGGACACGTTTCAGAATCTCATAGAACCATAGAATCAGTCAGGGTTGGAAGGGACCACAAGGATAATTTATTTCCAAACCCCCAGCCAGGGGCAGGGACACACTACCCTAGATCAGCTTGGCCAAAGCCTCATCCAGACTGGCCATAAACACCTCCAGGCATGGGCACCTCAACCACCTCCCTGGGCAACCCATTCCAGGCTCTCTCCACTGTCATGCTGAGCAACTTCCTCCTCATATCCAGTCTGAACCTACCCACCTCCAGCTTTGCTCCATTCCTCCCTAGTCCTGTCATTCCCTGAGAGCCTAAAAAGTCCCTCCCCAGCTTTTTTTGTAGGCCCCCTTCAGGTACTGGAAGGCCACAAGAAGGTCACCTAGGAGCCTCCTCTTCTTCAGACTGAACAGCCTCAACTCTTTCAGTCTGTCCACACAGCAGAGGTGCTTCAGCCCTTTGATCATCCTTGTGGCCCTTCTCTGGGCCCTTCTCTCTTGAATTGAGGGGCCCAGAACTGGACACAGGACTCAAGGTGTGGCCTGAGCAGTGTTGAGTACAGGGGAAGAATAACCTCCCTTGTCCTCCTGACCATACTGTTCCTGATCCAGGCCAGGATGTCATTGGCTCTCTTGGCCACCTGGGCACATTTCTGGCTCATCTTCAGCTACTATCTACTAGTACCCCCAGGTCCCTTTCTTCCTGGCTGCTCTCCAGCCACTTTGTCCCCAGGCTGTAGCACTGCTTGGGGTTGTTGCGGCCAAAGTGTAGAACTCTTCACTTGGCCTTGTTAAATCTCATCCCATTGGTCTCTGCCCACCCATCCAGCCTGGCAAGGTCCCTTTGCCAGGCTCTCCTACCCTCCAACATTTAACTGAGTTCCTGATTTTCTGAGGAGACCATATACATGATTAATAACAAAAACACCAAAAAAAACCCCAACAGATAATAAATTGTATACAGTCAACAACTGTCAACCAAAATGTGGTTTATTAAACACCTGCTATTGCAAACTAAACATTCTTCTTGAATCAACACTTAAGAAAGCACAGAATGTGATGCTGATTTCAGCAGGAGAAATAGGAAGCAACAGGTTATTTTATAAGAAGTCCATTGTTTTGTCCTGGTTTTAGCTTTGGGTTTTTTCATTTAAGACATATTCATTAATAACTGTAATAACAGCAATAATGATAATCAGTCTCACAGTATCACAGTATTACCAAGGTTGGAAGAGACCTCATAGATCATCAAGTCCAACCCATTAGCACAGAGCTCAAGGCTAGACCATGGCACCAAGTGCCACGTCCAATCCTGCCTTGAACAGCTCCAGGGACGGCGACTCCACCACCTCCCTGGGTAGCCCATTCCAGTAGCCAATGACTCTCTCAGTGAAGAACTTTCTCCTCACCTCAAGAAGTAAAACTATTTAGTGATGTCAAACTTTCTGAAGTTTTCTGGTCATTGTTATTTCAATTTCAGTTTTTGAGGAATAAATTATTCCTGAGGGTAGCTCTATTTAGAAACATGGTAATTGTCACCCACTGCCACTCAGTCACCAGCAGGTATGTTTTAAAAGTTATTATGCTCACTTCACAATATATATATTTATACATTCTGCTTTCTTCCAAGTAAAAGGTACCTGAAATTTATATGGGGAGAGGTGGTTTTGTGGAAGGAATACATAAATCTTAATCTGAGTCATAATTCATAAATATTAATCTCTTTTCTTTGCACAGGAGGAATACTGAATCTCAGTGTTTCCTAACTGCATACAAACAGATGGGATACAAAACTTACGAAACTGTTGACTTAAAGTCATGATTTCTCTCCACATCAGCTGGTTTCTGACTATTTCTGTGACAGTCTTCTTTCATGGCCACAGTGATTATGAAATAACCTCTCAAAATCTGAATTCAGTACTTCAAAAAAGTTAAATTCCCCTTAGTGAATTACTACAATTCATTATTTTTAATAATGAATAAACTCCTGTTCTGCTATTCAATGGTTTCCTGTGTTCCTACATATATAGTGTAAATTTCTCTTTCAAATAGTGCTAGATATTTCATAATTATATATAAAATGAATGCATATATCATATATAATTTATATAATTATATATATTAAACTTATTTTTAATTTTTTTGTAGCCAGGTGGGGGTTGGTCTCTTCTCCCAGACAACCAGCAACAGGACAAGGGGACACAGTCTCGAGTTGAGCCGGGGGAAGTCTAGGCTGGATGTTAGGAGGAAGTTGTTGGCAGAGTGAGTGATTGGCATTGGAATGGGCTGCCCAGGGAGGTGGTGGAGTCACCATCCCTGGAGGTGTTCAAGAAAAGCCTGGCTGAGGCACTTAG
>WAAF01001409.1:66639-80390 GCA_013400475.1 Tricholaema leucomelas
TGACTGACTCGATGCCCACGTCCAGATCATCTATGAAGATGTTAAAGAGGATGGGGCCCAGCACTGATCCCTGAGGAACACCACTAGTGACAGCCGCCAGCTGGATGTGACACCATTCACCACTACTCTCTGGGCTCGGCCCTCCAGCCAGTTCCTCACCCAGCACAGAGTGTTGCCATCCAAGCCGTGGGCTGACAGCTTAGCCAGCAGTTAGCTGTGGGGGACAGTGTCAAAGGCCTTGCTGAAGTCCAGATAGACCACATCCACAGGCCTCCCCACATCCACCAAGCGGGTCACCTGATCATAGAAGGAGATCAGGTTGGAGAGGCAGGATCACAGCAAATAACTCTAACTGATAAGCTGATTTTATGTAAAGACATCATTATTACATCTTCTCTAAAGAATATCACTTGTGAGATACACCTCAACAATGGCAATGCTCAGCTCTAGTATGTGATTTAGCTCACTTGTTTTAGATGTCTGGTCCTAAAATGAGATGCATTGCATATCTTTCTGTTGAAAGATTATAAAAAAGAGCCTGATGTTGTAGATAACAATCTTAAGCCAGATGAATATTAATCTTTCTTGTAGGCTAGTATCATCTAAACCACAATCTAGCACCTAAACCAGTGGTATTTGGTCCTCCCTGTGTATGGAGCGAAATGGCCTTTAAAGAAGTGTTCATTGTCACTGTTCTAGCTCACAGGATGTTAGGGGTTGGAAGGGACCCAAGGAGATCATCGAGTCCAACCCCCTTGCCGGAGCAGGACAATCCTATCTAACACAGATCACAGAAGAACACATCCAGGCAGGCTTTGAAAGTCTCCATAGAAGATCTGTCTCAGAAAGTGATGAAACATCTAGCTTTGCTTTGACTCTAATGAGAACTGGCATTGCAGCCTAGGCTAAACCCCAGCCTTTCAGAAGCCTAAGGTTAGGTGATACGAACACCACCTTTATTGGGTGGTTATTAATTATAAAACCAGTGTGTCTTGCATACAGCAAAAGTAATGATTCACAAGCAAATATTAGTAAACTTTACAAAGGACAAATGATATTTGGGATAGCAGATGGACAACAGGTAACAGCTGATTAAAAAGTTACTCCCTAGTGTGTTCAAATATATCTGGACAGAAGGTGCACAAACAATACTGCGGTACACAAGTGAACTCAGTGAAAAATTCTGGCCACATGAAATGTTGCTGGCCAATCTCTGGCATTTCTCTCTCATATCCTTTGATGACCAGCACTGAATTCATGATTAGTAACATCTGCACATTATATTGGCAGAGTATCATCATTTTTTCTGGCAGATATGAATGCCAGTGAAAGACTGTAACACTTTGCTTAAGCCACAGGCAGTTGGTGTAGTGAGGTCCATGCAGTTTATTCTGAGAATTCATTGGGTTCTTGGCCACTGCAAATACAAATAAATCTAAACCAACCAATAACAACAAAAATCCATCTCTAGCCATGTACTTTAAAATTATATTGTGCTCCACAGATTTTTCTTACAACCATTCAGATACTAACACAAAGTATCCAATGAGTTAAAAAGCCAAAGCAAACACTACTAGCAATAAAGTGACCAAACAGTAAAATGTCTGTACATTGTAATTCCTAATCATTTTGTGCAGCTGATTTTTCTGTAGCATTTTCTGCCTAGTTTCCAGGGGCAAGACTGAAAACAACTTTTATTTGTGTAATCCAACTGCCTTCAACCACACCGGCACAAGGACTGCAATAAATCTATCTTATTTGGCTACAAAATCATGGTAATTTGTTATCATTAGGAAGACAGAGAGAAGGCATTGTACATTGTGGACATAAACCTTAGTCTTCATATATTTAAGGTGGCATGAACCCCAGCACTAACAGGAAAAGCAAAGAAGTTTAAGGGTCACTGATTAAAGAACACTCAACCCTTCGAATCAAAGTTTACTGCAGTAAACACAGCTTCCTGTCTTGTTGGGCAATCTAAGCACTCTGAGTTATAAAGACACTGAGTTGCTGCTGAAAACCAACAAGTTTGCTGATGGCACCAAGCTGGGAGGCTTGGCTGATACAGCTGAAGGCTGTGTGGCCTTCCAGCGAGGCCTGGACAGACTGGAGAGCTGGGCACAGAGGAACCAAATGAAGTTCAGCAAGAACAAGTGTAGAGTCTTGCATCTGGAGAGGAATAAGAAACTGCAGCAGTACAGGCTGGGAGGTGATCTGCCGGAGAGCAGCCCTGTGGAGAGGCACCTGGGAGTGCTGGTGGGTAACAAGTTAACCATGGCACAGCAATGTGCCCTTGTGGCCAAGAAGGCCAGTGGAATCCTGGGGTGTATTAAGAAGTGTCCAGCAGATCAAGGGAAGTTTTCCTCTCCCTCTACTCTGCCCTGGTGAGACCTCATCTTCAATACTGCACTCAGTTTTGGGCTCCCCAGTTTAAGAAGGACAAGGATCTGCTGGAGAGGGTCCAGTGGAGAGCTATGAGGATCAGTGGACTGCAGGGCATGGCTTATGAGGATCAGTGGACTGCAGGGCATGGCTTATGAGGAGAGGCTGAGAGACCTGGGACTTTTTAGTCTGGAGAAAAGTAGACTGAGAGGGGATTTAATAGATGTTTATAAACATATGAGGGCTGGCAAGGAGTGGGGGGACAGGCTCTGCTCACTTGCTCCCTGTAATAGGACAAAGAGCAATGGGTGTAAGTTGCATCAAAAGAGGTTCTGCCTCAACACAAGGGGGACTTCTTTACTGTAAGAGTCACAGAGCACTGGAACAGGCTCCCCAAAGAGGCTGTGGAGTCTCCTTCTCTGCAGACTTTGAAGGCCTGTCTGGATGTGTTCCTCTGTGATCTGTGTTAAATAGTACGGTACTGCTCTGGCAAGGGGGTTGGATTCGATGATCTTGGGTCCCTTCCAGCCCCTAATATCCTGTGATCCTGTGATATTTTTTTCTTGGTGCTTAATATTGACAAAAAAATTGAGTTTAGAGTAACAAGAGTGTGTTTTATCAAATTGACTTACCAGTGGTTTTGGGGGGGTTGTGTATTTTTAAACAAGACTCCAGTAAATTTTCTTCCATGAAAACTGAAAATTCAGCAGCAGAAACACGAAAAAAACACCCAACCAACTAAGCAAAACGAAAAACAAAACCCCCATATTTTAAAGGAAAAGCTGGGGGGGGGGTGTCCTGAACAGAATCTGGATGTCTGCTGGAGTGTGGTATTTTCACTCACTAGTGCTGGCATTGTTGCAGTGTAAAGCTCTGGAGCTGCTCGCTGCTGAGGTTTTCTACACTTCTGAGAGGAAGCCATAAAGAAGGAACAAGGAAATGAGGAAATTCTTAAGAAGTCCTCTGACCTGATTTTTTTTTGTGGAAGTGATTGAAAGGTCTTACTACCTTTATTTATGGAAATAAGTTGTTTGTACCACTGACAGTTTCAAAAGCCTTTCTTCTTTTGCTTGGACATGGAGTATTACAGCAAAATGAGAGATGCTATATTCTTCAGTTACCAGTGTAAGCTGTGTAGCTCCAGCCTGGCTAACATTTTCTTGCAGAGATCTCAGTACTGAAAAAAAAAAGTCTTCAAATAAACCAAAGTCACACATATCCTAGTGCAGAGGAATCAACAGCAGTCCACAGACAGAAGATATCTGTACTCCTTAGACAGTTATTTATGAAACATTTTATTGTTGACTGAGAGTGGGATGAACAGACAGCTGAGTCCTGAGGGACCTGCTGATGTTGGCTTAAGCAGCCAGTGCTGGCTCATTTCCTCACTTCTGGTGCAGGTCCAGAAGGCTTTCCACCAGGAGAGCCTGTCTGCAGCCATTCACATCACAGGTTTTGCAACAAATCCACTCTTGAACTGTTCAGATGCTACAGGTTTGCCCATCTGGTACAGTTAAACCTATGTCTGTCACTCCCACACTAAAACACAGCAATGACTTTCTCCACCCTTGACATTTTGCTGAGCTGGCTCTATCTAATAATGTAATATCTGCTCATAGCAAGGGAGTACAGATTCTGGTGAAAATACTTGAACTCTTCATGAATCAGCTGCTTCTTGGATCTCATTATTCAGTGCTTTATATCAGTGCTGATCTCTGGATTGCATTGCTATTGACATTTATTTCCTAACCTGTCACAACTAGCATCACTAGCCCATTTTTGGCATTGCAAACCTGTTGTTTGTACCTCTATCCTGTGGATAAATAGCTGTATTAACAGAAAAGGTTATGCTTACTTTTTTAATTCTACTCTACCTTTTCCTTCTGCTTGAGTTTTATCTCCCTATTAGATCTCCTTACAGAAGTGCTGTTACAAGTACTCTGTAATTCACATCAGTCAAAATGACCTGGCATAAAGAAGTCTTGCTATTTGCACATTTTAAAGAGACCTAATTTGTTTTGATTAAAGTGTCTTCAGAACAAGGAACTAAGAGGAGGCAGCCTCTAACAATCTAATGATGGTGGTCAGCTGCAAGTGAACTGTGTGGGTGGTAGCCTAAACACAAATTTAATGCAGACTGCTTGTCTATAGTTAGCTTTAAAACAAGCCCTATGCATCCTACAACATCCTTCTTTGCACAATCCCTTCAAATACCTCTCCAGTGATACACATTTTAGGGCCATATTTGATTAAAAGTCCTGACAATGGCTTGTTGTATATGGGAGAAAAATGTCACATCTGAACAAAACCACATTGCTTACCTTGCAATTAATTTCTCACTGATATTTGACACACTTTGTGTCTGTGCTGTATGAAGCCTGGGATGTGCTGACGTGTAGGATGCAACGGTGTTTCCAGATAGGTTTGAATACAGCTGCCACAAATGGAGATATAATGGAGCAGAGCTGGAGACGAGTAGGTTCAGGCTGGGCATGAGGACAAAGTTGTTCACCATGAGAGTGGTGAGAGCCTGGAATGGGTTGCCCAGGGAGGTGGTTGAGTCCCTGTCCCTGGAGGTGTTTAAGGTCAGACTGGATGGGGCTGTGGCCAGCCTGATCTAGGGTAAGGTGTCCCTGGGCATGGCAGGGGGCTTGGAACTAGATGATCCTTGTGGTCCCTTCCAACTCTGACTGATTCTATGATTCTATGAATTCTACATGAGTATTATCAGATTACCTGATTTCCTCTCAGAAACAAATATCTATGTTACCACTGCACTGTGTTTGTATCACAGGTGGTATTTGCTATCCACATTATTGTAATTGCTGCTTAAAAAAATCTTCTGGTTGCAGAGTTCGCTTGCCAGTACCAAGGATACTCAGTCTTCTTCCTGTCAGTAGTAAAAAGAATGGCACAACTGACACTCCCCTGCAAGGAGATGACAGCCTGCATGGCCTCCTGGGAGCAGAGAGGGAGGGAATAAGGAAAGAAACTGATTCTGCATCCAGTTTTACAGGGATGCAGAATTTATGGGAATGAAATACACCTTCCGGTCCACCTCCTGGACCTCTCTAGTGTCTGCAGACCTTTAGCTTTGTGGTTCTTAACAGAATCCAGCCTCAAACTGTAACATTGGAACATGAATTCGTAATACAGTTTTTATCCTCTTACTTGTGGCTTCTCTCATGTTCCTCTAACCAAGAATTTAGCTCTCAATCTCACATTTTATTGCCATAATGATAAGCCTGCCTGTATTTATCCAGATTAAGGAACACTCTATTAGGCAAACATGAACACATAGTTGTGCTTATTGCAGAAATGTTCATGTAATGCTCTTAGGTTGTTGAGACTTCTTTAATATCAGGCTATGGACAGATATATATTGAATGAATAAAAATACTCTTCAGCAAGACTTTTCATGTCCTGACAGTGCAAGCCAGTTTTAGAAACCATCATTGGAAATGCTTCTTGAGATCTTATTAATAATAGTCCAGGACTAATTTAGGGGTATAAACAGCAATACAGTGGCCAGTGACAGCAAGCAGTTATTTGCACAGGAAAGTGAGTGTGTGTGCTTCTTGATTAGGGTAAAAATAATTAGTTCATTAGCTTCAAATATATTATTAACCTGATTAAATGTTAAAATGGAGAAGTTTTCTGGGTTTCTGGTATTGGTGGATACAGAGGTACGTGCACACTTACATTTAGCAGTCTTGAATATGCAATGTGATTACATATTATGCAGAAGTGAACAGTGACAGCAAAGCCTAGGGACAGCAGAACTGAAAGACTTCTGCTTTATCTATATTGGCAAATCTTAGTATTCATTAAAAGTCAAATAACAAGATGAAGTTTAATAAATCCTGTGAGAAAGCTTTTCTCACTATGTGATTTAGATTATTTGATCCTTTGTGAACTAGAAGTAAAACTATTGAGTTAAAATGTTAAGGAAAACAACATTGGAGGTGTTCAAGAAAAGCCTGGCTGAGGCACTTAGTGCCGTGGTCTAGTTGACTGGACAGGGCTGGGTGCTAGCTTGGCCTGGATGATCTTGGAGGTCTCTTCCAACCTGGTTGATTCTATGATTCTATGATTTATGTTAACATATATTTAAAGAGTATTTTTCCAGCCCTCCTGTATAACTTTGAAATAGCACCAAGTATTTACTCTTGTTGAGGAGACATCAAGACAATAGGAGTTTGCTCTAGGGCTTCATTTGAGTTACTCTGATGCGGAATAGATCAGATGAGAGAAATAAATGAAACATCTACACAGGAGGGACTTAGATCAGGTGATTATTTTGTCTAGCCTGTTCCCCAGCACTTGAGGGAGCAGAAATTCAATTACCTTTAGAATGAAGTTATTGCTCTTCCTTGAGTAAGTAGCATTGTGACATATTTTGCAGATAACCTTCATGGAAGTGAAACAGAGATGGCTTTGCTAAGGGCAGGCTAAATTAGGACTTGTAGATCTGGGAGATTTCTCTTCTCAGTCTCATTGCTTCTGCTCTCATTTAGCAAGATGGTATGTGTGTCCCAAAGATACAAGCACAACTGGCACATGACTGGTTGCACATGCCAAAATGGACACCATGGCCTTTTCCATCTCTCACACAAACACCAGCAGTGCTTACATATCCATGAGCACAGACAAACCAGGGTTCTTCCTCCTGTGTGTCTCATCAGGTTTGAAGTTAACGAGAGAAGCGTGCATATACCCACACTCTTGACTTGCACAACCACCTCAAATACTAGTATGGGATTGAACTCTGATATCTATGTCCAGATCCTGGGACTATTACCTACACATTGGCTCAGACCTTAGGTCCTGTCCAGATGTGATGACCTCTTACACATTGGCTAGTCTATCTTCATGTTCATTTGCGAATCACCCCCCAACACACATCACTTGGAGAACAGATGACAATACCACACAAAAATTAGTAAGGAATAGAGTCTGAAAATAGGTGATCAGCTGCAGGGTTTGGCCAGAGAAGTGTCAGTCATTTCTTTCTCTCCATTTATGCTTGTAAGTATAAGTTCGATCCCTCTTTGTTCCCAACCATGGCCTTGCACCTAAATATCCAGGAATAACTTCTACATAGTACCAGAATCCTCTTAAAATATTCTGTAAGTTTTACACAATCCAATAAATCTCATGAAATATCCCATTGTAGGTTTGTCCTTTCACTCGAAACCCAGAGTGGCTGGAGAGCAGCCAGGCAGAGAGGGACCTTGAGGGTACTGGTAGATAGTAGGTTGAAGATGAGCCAGCAGTGTGCCCAAGTAGCCAAGAGAGCCAATGGCATCCTGGCCTGGATCAGGAACAGTGTGGCCAGTAGGACAAGGGAAGTTATTCTTGCCCTGTACTCAACACTGTTCAGGCCACACTTTGAGTCCTGTGTCCAGTTCTGGGCTCCTCAATTCAAGAGAGATGTTGAGGTGCTGCAATGTGTCCAGACAAGGGCGATAAAGCTGGTGAGGGGCCTGGAACACAAACCCTATGAGGAGAGGCTGATGGAGCTGGGGTTGTTTAGCCTGGAGAAGAGGAGGCCCAGGGGTGACCTTGAGAAGAACTTGAAGAAATGTTAGGGAACAAAGAATACTACTGCTATGGGAAGTGGTTCTTCAGTTGCACTGGTGTCAGTTAACACCACAGTTAATATTTGCGTCTTCCCTGTTTTACATCTCTTTGGGGGGAGGTACATTGATGGAGCATGTAAAGGTGAAGAAATGTTCTGTGAAGGTAAAAAAAAGTCAGATTAATCACCATAACTAGTCAAGTCTTGAACAGGCTGAAGGAGGGATGTGAGATGTGCAGCATTTGCAGATCTTTATATACCTATGCTGTGTATAAACCGCCTGACAAGGTATCGGGAACTATACACAGAACATGAAAAGCAGAATAAAAACCAGATGGGATACAAACATTCAAAAATCATATTTCTTGCTTTCTGATCTCTTTTGATTATACTCTTGGAAAGAGTAAGATTTACTCCACATTAGCTTTACGAACAGAAAACCAAACTACAAAAACAAATGCAAGAAAAAATCCCAATCAACCAAAAAATTCTCAGAAAAATTGCAAAGTTAGGTTCCTGGGTGTATATAATCCTTAGTTATAGATCATGAAATTGTGAAATTAACATTCACTATTGATTCCCAGTATTGAATCTCATGAACATTCAAAGCCACAGGATGCAGAACAGAAGGTAGATTTACATCAATTGTGTTATGAAAACTAGATAACCAAGCACTCTCTTGAACCACTTAGATTAATGAACCTAAGTATAACACATGCATGTGTTTGTGCATATAGTTCTATGCTAGAGGATATTAACGGCTGCCATCCATCACAAACCCAGTTACAGCTGATGTGCGAGCTACATTCACTGAGTCTAAATGAAAGAACAGCTAATGCAATACAAGCCAGGGATAAAAAATAAATTAAGGATAACATTATTGCAACATCTAGTAGCTGAACATCTCACCTAAATTAGTTGCTCAGCTTTTTTCTATAGATAAGAATATGAAATAGATAGCAAATCCCAGCTGTTTCATAAAAGATAGTAAAGAAGAGCTTAATTCTGGAGGTCTTCATGTCTATTGCCTACAAAGCTGGGCTTCCCAGTCACAAGTGGTATTCAGCTGTCCTAGCTTATATGTCTAGAAGCTAAGACACTTAATAGTTAGGTCTGTTAAGTTACTGTGAACAAGAAAATTTCACTACAAATGGCAATGGTGTATAATGAATTCTCCTTTGTAATGAAAATCTGACAGTGGTATGCCACTACTGTTACTTTTGTGCCTGCTAGTAGGATAACCTAGCCATTGCCAATATTTGTCTATCGTTTAGCCTGGAGAGGAGGAGGCTCAGGGGGGACCTCATTGCTGTCTACAACTACCTGAAGGGAGGTTGTAGCCAGGTGGGGGTTGGTCTCTTCTCCCAGGCAACCAGCAACAGAATAAGGGGACACAGCCTCAAATTGTGCTGGGGGAGGTCTAGGCTGGATGTTAGGAGGAAGTTGTTGCCAGAGACAGTGATTGGCATTGGAATGGGCTGCCCAGGGAGGTGGTGGAGTCACCGTCACTGAAGGTGTTCAAAAAAAGATTGGCTGAGGCACTTAATGCCATGGTCTGGTTGACTGGATAGGGCTGAGTGCTAGGTTGGACTGGAAGATCTCGGAGGTCTCTTCCAACCTGGTTGATACTACTAATCTACAGCAAAGTATACACATTGTGGTAAACTAAGGGATTAGGGCACTTAAGCAGACTACTAAATTCCTTCTGTAATATTCCCTACTTCAAGATAAAGTTGTTTAAAATATTTGCCTCCCTCACTGTGATGTATTTTTTTTTTAATTGTTATTGTTGTGAGTTTTTTTGTTTGGTTGGTTGGTTGTTTTATTTATTTATTTATTTATTCATAATGTAGCTCTTTGAGTACCAAGGACTGAATTTCACTCTAAATCTAGATGTCCAAGCTGCGTCTGAGTTTATCATTCTGTCACTGAGAAATAAACAGCTCAGGGGTAGATGTTCACTTAGCAAAGAGCTACATCTGATCATATGACCTTGATTTCAGTTGGCAATTTCTGAGCTTCAATTATTTATCAAAATAGACAAACATGAGTTAGCTGCCATGCTAGCAAACTGTCTGTCCTGATTTCAACTAGAATAGGGTTATGGGTTTTGGTTTATGCGTTTTTTTGTGTCCATTTAACAAAAATCTGGGAGATACCACAGGAAAGATAGGTGGCTGAATCAGCCAGTGAGTATCCAATGTTGTTCTGACATCATGGTTACTATGTAAATGTAGGGCTCACTGGTGCCTTGAGCAGGTGACTGAAATGGCGCATGCAGATGTGGTGGGGCAAGTTCAACAGATCATGTTCAGAGCTGTGTTTTGCATCACTTGCTGTATATAGCATTTTGTTAGTATTATTTGGTTGGCCCAGGCCAACCTCATGACATTTAACAAGGCCAAGTGTAAGGTCCTGCACCTGGATTGGCACAATCCCAGGCACAGATACAGGCTGGGTGGGGAATGGCTGAGAGCAGCCCTGAGGAGAAGGACCTGGGGGTCTGGGTTGACGAAAAGCTCAACATGAGCCTGCAGTGTGCACATGCAGCCCAGACAGCAACCCTGTGCTGGGCTGCATCAAGAGAAGTGTGGCCAGCAGGGCAAGGGAGGGGATTCTCCCCCTTTACTCTGCTCTCGTCAGACCCCACCTGCAGTACTGTGTGCAGTTCTGGAGCCCCCAACACAAGAAGGACATGGAACTGCTGGAGCGAGTCCAGAGGAGAGCCACAAAGATGATCAGAGGGCTGCAGCAGCTCTGCTATGAGGACAGGCTGAGAGAGTTGGGGCTCTTCAGCCTGGAGAAGAGAAGGCTTCGAGGAGACCTCAGAGTGGCTTTCCAGTATCTGAAGGGAGCCTACAGGAAAGCTGGGGAGGGACTATTGACAAGGTCTGGTAATGTCAGGACGAGGGGGAATGGGTTTAAACTGGCAGAGGGGAGATTCAGACTGGATGTTAGGAGGAAGCTCTTTACAGTGAGGGTGGTGAGACACTGGAACAGGTTGCCCAGGGAGGTTGTGGATGCTTCCTCCCTGGAGGCGTTTAAGGCCAGGCTGGATGAGGCCTTGAGCAAGCTGCTCTAGTGGGAGGTGTCCCTGCCTATGGCAGGGGGTTGGAGCTGGATGATCCTTGAGATCCCTTCCAACCTAAACCATTCTATGATTTTATGATTCTATGAATGTTCTGTCTCTTTATGCTGTTCTGTTTAACTCTTATCTCTTATCTTTTGCCTTTTTCTCCCTGTTGTCCTTCCCATCCCTCAGGGCAGTCGGTGGAGCAGTTGTCTGAACAGCTGCAGGGAGCTTTGGTGCTGGCTGGGTGTGAACCATAACACTGCCCTTCACAGATGGGCGTAAAAAAAGAGTGCTGTAATGTACATTACTCCTCAGATGCTGGAAAAAACCAAACACCAGAGATGAGAGGCAGCAGCAGCAGGTCAGCAAGATGTGCCCAGTGGTATATCAATAAACTGGAGTGTATTTTGTTACGTGAAAGACCATTTGCTGGAATTTCAAAGAGACTTTGTTAATACTGTGTAAGTAATAATTTGGACATTCACAACCAAATATCAGAGAGACAGCTACTCCTGAATCAGTCCCTTGAAGTAGCCAAGTGGGGAACAATACTGCAAAAAACTTTGTTTCAGGTATTCTGTCTGATCATTTTCCAAAACCAGCAATAAAACACTGCTGTTACTCAGACTGTCCAAGAGTCAGTCTCCTAAAGTGCCATTAGATAGTTTTTGATATTATTCTTCTGTCTTATATTCAGTGAATGACAATTTAGTGAAACAAGTTATGAATGAATGCAGATTTACACTGGGAGTTATTTGCTTTATTTTTCTCTGTACCAGATAAATTAATATGCTTCAACAGTATCTTATATAATCACCTCAGTGGAATAATACTTTTGAACTCTCTTCTTCTTTTAATTCAGATCTAAGAATTAAATTCCATTTCAAGAGATAAAGCTGTTGGTGACTGTCAATATTTAGTCTTTATTCTAGGTAAATTAATATTTTCTCAGAGTTTCCTGTGTGTTTGCTGGTGTCTACTTTTTCAGAGGGCAATTATTCTATATAAAAATGCATGAGCTGTATCTGTAGTTGTGACCTCTCTGTCATTGGCCCTCGCTGATAAATTTCTCAATGGAACTCTGTCAACGAGTTGGGGCTGAGGGAGGCTAAACTTTGTGGAAGGAAATCTATCACACAGTGAACTGTGCTTAGAGCTTGCTATTGCAAGACATGAAAAATAAATGGTTTGAGCGTGAAGCATATTTTTTTTAGCCAGAGAGTGACTTGAGGAACAATAAACTGCAATCAGGAATTTTCAGTCAGTTTAGTCAATGTTTTATGTATTCAATTTATTTTGTACCAAAATATAGCCTCTTATTTCCCCCAAGCATTTATTTTTACTTTCAGTTAGAACCACAGAATCATAGAATCAGCCAGGTTGGAAGAGACTTCCAACATCATCCAGTCCAAACTATCACCCAGCCCTGCCCAATCAACAAGACCATAGAATCATAGAACCATAGAATCAACCAGGTTGGAAGAGACCTCCAACATCATCCAGTCCAAACTATCACCCAGCCCTGCCCAATCAACAAGACCATAGAATCATAGAATCAACCATATTGGAAGAGACCTCCGACATCATCCAGTCCAAACTATCACCCAGCCCTGTCCAATCAACCAGACCATGGCACTATGTGCCTCATCCAGTCTTTTTTTGAGCGACTCCACCAGAAATGTAGTGTATTTCACACTTTCTATCTTAATCCCCAGAATTTGTTTTGTGTCTTTGTCCACAACAGAAAGTAAGTTTTAAACTACTAAGAAACCCACCTGATGTATTAGTAAAGCTTTCCATCATAGTTCGATATAATAAGCATAGGGCACAGCCTCAAAGGATTTAGTAATTGAAACAGTTACGGAGTAAGATTATTACTTACAATCTCAGAAAAATGTATGGATAATGTCCTGGAGTCCTGTATACCCCAAAATGCCTCTCCTTCTGTGGTCTGAATGGGAGAGGAAAGGTGTGAAAAACCTGTTTCCCACCCACCCCCAGCCCTGCAGGTGTGAAGTGGGGGAGCAAAGAGCCCTTCCGTGCAGATTCCTGCGCTGGAATTGGGCTGGGGATTGGCTGTGGTCTTCGCGCCTAGGCAGTGGTAACTCAGCTCTTTGTCTAGGAAGAGTGTAAATATTGGGGTACTTCACGCCTTGGGGTGCCCACCTTAGATTTCTCCCTCGCCAGGATAGCTCCTGCAGAAGGAGTCCCCTGGCGCTCCGAAGGACAAGCTTCTGAGGGACAGGACCATCCCTGCTTTGGATGGTTTCCCACCATAAGCACCCCCTTTATGCAGGCTTGGATGTCTTTTGAAAGAGATCAAGGGGACAAGCATCTGGAGTACCCTTTCTCTCAACCAGCCTGGCTCACCTGTGAGTAAACTTTTGGCTCAGCCTGATTAATAGTGGGGAATGCTATGTTTAGTAGCTTAGCCTTTTTCAACTCCTGACTTCCAAAATAGTCAAATTTACCTATGGTACCCTTGTAAGATCTTCTCAACCTAACTGAATCTGCTAATTAAAACTAAATTAATTACAAAAATAGTGTTGGGGGTGGGTTTTTGGGAAAACAAAATAATTCTATTTTTATATATATTCCTGACTCAGACATATTAATTCCCTGCCTCTACAACAGATAAGTACAGGGAGCCTTGTAATTTAACCTCTTTGTCTCCATGTAGTCTAAAATATCTTGCAGAATGAAATAAAAGGGACA